>JAPYZI010000065.1:0-210936 GCA_030523105.1 Ophioninae sp. A BG-2022a | reverse complement strand
GCATTCTTAAAATATTTATCGACTTAGGATAATATTAGAAGAAGCCATCTAACGTTTAGAAGAATAATTCATTATATTTCGTTGCCTAAATTCTAATTTGCCGGGAACCGGAGCGGTCGCATTCATGCGCTTCCAGGTAGTCCGCCGGCGGGCGCGTACCTGCCCCTTTATAATGCGATTTCTCATTGAAAGAATGCGAGAATCGAAAAACCGTTTGGGCAACTTATTCTAGACACTTCAAAGTATCGAAAAAGCTGAAAAACAATCGATTTTTTTGACCCAAAAATCCGTATGAGTGCCTTAAGTTTTTGTCACTTCGGATCATTAATCACTTGCGTTTCTAATATTTAAATATTCAAAGTTTGCAGTCCCGATATTGAATACTCACTGTGCCGACGACTTTTTTCTGTAACCACCATAACATTTTCAAGAACTTATTCCAGAACTGGGGCGAGAACTCTCGGCCGTCTTGCACTCGCACGCGTGCATGCGCAAAACCCGGCGGTGCCAGGGAAATTTTGTATCGCCAGTTTTCCCAACCGGACTAAACTGGAGGCAGAGGGATCCGCCCCGACCCACCAACCAACGGAAGCTGGACAGTTCCGGGATTTTTGTTTCACCAGAATCTTAACCGATATGACTCGGCAGTCTGGAGACTTTCCTCATTTTTGTATCTCGGAATCATAATCGGACTAAGCTGGATGCACTTACACGAGGAGTACGGTTGCGGTTTAGCACGGCCGCTCCGGCTGTGGTTTACGGTAGAGGGATCGGGATTCATCTGGGAGTAGATCACTCAACACTCGAGAACGATCACAAATTTTGACACCGAGAACAAAATCAATTCCAAATATAAAATAAAAGTTCTTTTATTGTTTTCGATGTCTTATCGAAGAATTCGAAAACTTATCGGGATTCAGGAGGTAACACGTCCTGACTCGGAATCGCGAGCGGTGCTCCGAAGAAACGACGACGCTGGAGAAGCTCCCGCGTCAGGTACTCCCTCTGCAGTGGTTCGCGGCACGCAGCAAAACTCTCTTCAAAGTCGATCTGAAAAAAAAAACCGAGTCTTGTCGTTAACAATATGATATTTTAAAGAGAAGTACAGAGGGATTTGAAAAAATATTGATTTTTAAAAAATAGGCACGCTTTTGAAAGTAAAGGACGATTTTCGAGCAAAATTCCTCGTCGAAAATAGACTAACTTTTTTTATTATTGAGATATCGAAAAAATCCTGTGTACTTCTTTAGATAATCTACTTTTATTGATGCAATCCAAATTTGAAGTCGGAAAAATTGCTCGAGTTCTGCTGCGTGTCGCACTCAAATAAGTGGTTTCGAAAAAAACCTGTTCAAAGTTTTAGGTTTGTTAATTTATGTGATAAATTGGAAAAAAAATGTTTACCTTTAATCAGCGCTGCCGGCACCATATAGCTGGTCTTCAAGAAGCAAATCATTGTCCCTAGCATCTTTTCTCGAACTTGTAGAAGCTCTTCTTGCCTATTTTGCAGCGCCTGTGAGCGAGCGCTCCGCCAGCTCGATCCGCGCTGCGTCGGTTTCAACGCAAAAATTGAAAAAATTTGGGTCGATAGTTATCACCAACGTCTCCAAAACTTTCATGGGGCTTCTCAGGTCATCATTGAATATTAATACCGCGATATCAGCTGCAATATCGACGATTTTTTTGCTCCCGGATTGACACATTGGGTCTACTGCCCAAACTGATTTGTTCTAGCTTTCGTGGTTGTTTTGCGTAAAGCCGCCCAAACAACGCTGCAGCAAATCGTCTCTGCTCAAATTTTCAAAAACTGGGAAAGGCATACCTGCTGACCCTGAGGCGCGCAGCTGCGCGGGACCCTGAGCGTCACGGAGCGCTGCACCGCTCCACAAAATATTCAATATCTCCGAAAATAACTATTTTTTCGACCTGGGTCCAATGGCATCTTAATCTTAAATGTATTTTAGATTTTTCTAGATGGTTTTAAAAAAATCGATTTTGTGAAGCCGTCAGAGTGGTGTTGTCCCTTAAAGAAGCGCATCACAGGGGTCTGCAGCCTGCGCCCGTAACCAAACGAACCGCTCTTCAGCGCAATGCGCCACACTGATGGAGGAGCCGACGTTTCAGTCGGGTGTGGATAGACTCCCCGAGATCTCTCGTTGGGTGCGTTCCTCGGCCGAGTTTACTCGATACTTTGAGTGACGACACACCCCTCAACCGAGTGCGGCACCCAATTCTAACCCAAAAGCAAACAAACTTAACTTAAACATACCCACATTGTATAGAAAAAAGTCCAAACCCAAACATACACGGAGGAATTTTCAACCCGGGCAGTCAACCGGTAACAAAACTTATGACGCGACAAAAAAATCACGTCACATCACATTTTTCTATTTTGGAGAGATGAATGTGTAGATCCTGTATTTGTATGTCTCGAACTATCGACCTTTTAAATATGTGTTTCTGAATAAATGATCCGTCGGTATCAGTTATTCGATTTTGCCATCTATCGAAGGATACAATTTTAATCACTGTAACCTTCGTTATTTTGAGAGTTCATAATTCGGTTGTCTCGCAATCCTTGTCGCTCGACATTTGGCCATTCAATATTTTGATCAACACCTGAGATTGGAAGAACGTTAGTTTTTGTTTTATCAGCATTGACGAACCGCTCATGATTGAAACTATTAAATCCCCCCCCCCCCCCCAGCCATCGATTGGTGGGTGATTTCTACTCTCAAAACAGTTTTCCGCAGACGTGGTAATCCTGAGCTTTCGAACGCCGCAGGAACGCATAAACTTATCGCTTCCGTATACAAAGCTTTATTATAAAATATCGTGTGTACCGTGTGGTACATAAATTCTTCACAAAAACATTATGCAAGTAATTCTCAGTTCTCGCGAGTACAGACCAAATTCTCGCCGCTACCGTCCATTTCTTCCGTTCGCTTCGGTTATATATACAAAAATTGACGATCAAAGGTATACGGGCCTATTCGACGATCGCATCGCACAATGGCATCCGAGCAGCAACGCCTTCCGCGGCATTTGTGTTTATCATTCGAGGGTATCTACCCGTTCCACGCGAAATGTAGTATTCGTCGTGATTTTTGCCGTTTACATTTGCTCGCGGTCGGCTAAAGTTCATCGTACGTCCAAAGAAAAAAATAATATCCTTTTGTCGCACTCGCATGTCGCTCCCGACTATTGACCGAAAATGCGATCGAAAACATTACCATACAATCTTGACGAAAATAAGACGGAGCCATATCTGTCGCGATGCGGCGACTGTTTGCAAAAATCGATATTTTCGTTAGAATTGTATGCCCTCGAAGAAGTGAAGATCGGAGCTCTCGCGAATTTTTTTCCCAATTTCTCATATTTTCTCAGTTTTCCTCCAATTCGGAGAAAGTCAGGAAAAAATGAGAAATATTAATCTTGAAATATGCCGGATTTTTCTCATTATTCTTCTTTTTTCCGCATTATTCCGATTTTCTCATTTTATTTACGAGAATTTCCGATTATTTATTAGCCTTCTTAAATGCCGTATTGGCAGAAATTTTTAAAAGTGATAAAATTTCAGAAAATTAGTTTGTCGGGTAAAATTCCCATTTTTTCCTCAATTTCGATCAAACCGTAAATGACAATGCCTTGATTTTTTTAGAAGGGCGGTGACTCAAAAAGTATTTGAAAGTTTACAGAATAGAAGAAAATTCGGAAATGCAGGAAATAGTAGGAAATGCAAAAAAAATAAAGGAATTCGGAACGAAATAGTGAGTGTTTGGAGAAATGCGGAGCAATTTGAGGAATTTCGAAGTAATGTGGAAATATTTTTTTCCGGATTTCTCCGAAAAATCTCAATTCACCGAAAAAATCGGACAAATTTTGGGAGAAAATGGGAGTTTTTCAAGAAAAATGAGAGAAAAAATCGACCAGTGGAGCGGGTTAGATCGATCTACGTAATCACTCTTCGACGCAAAAAGTGAAAATTCGAAAAAATCATCCGACAACAATAAATATCGCAAACGATCGCTCACGGGCTTCGAGTTTCGTTTGTTTTCGCTTTCGGTCACACACACACACACACACACACACACACACACATATTACATGTTTGGAAAAATAGCGTAGTAAGAATTTTTCGAAAGTTTGGAACCTAGGGTGCAAAAGTTTGGATCTTGTAGGGTGAGTTGTGGAATCGAATCGCCCGGGAGAGCCTCGACGGACGAGTCGATAGAGCGAACACTCGAGATGAGGAAGCGCGAGGTCGGGTCGGTTCGCTCGATGGAAGAACCCTCGGAGAATTTTCTCTGGGAGTGGGCGATAGTTCGAGGATCGCTGTGGGCGCGAAGAATCTCGTCGTCCACGGGCATCGATCGAGAGGTAATCGTCGAAGCGGACGAGTGCTGGGCGGCAGCGAGCCTGCACTTCTTCGCGTGAGCATAGAGCGAGCCGGCGTTGTTGTACCTCTTGGTGCATATTTTACAGGCGTACGGTCGCTGACCGGTGTGAGTATAGGTGTGCTCGTTCAGGGAGGTCAAACGTCTAAAGGACTTTGTACAAATTTGACAGTGATAGTTGGCTTCGCCGGTGTGCATCGTAATGTGTCGCGCCAGTGTATTGGCGCGAGCGAACGCGCGACTGCAATACTGGCATATGTAGGGCTTTTCACCGCTGTGGGTTCGCAGATGAAGCTGGAGATAGGTGCTCTTTGTGAAGGCTCTGCTGCAGACGTTGCAAACATACGGCTTTACACCCGTGTGAGTGCGCATGTGCGCTACGAGGGAACCACTCTGGGCGAAGCACTTGCTGCACACCTCGCAGAGAAACCGCTTCCGCGTATCCTTGGTCCGCTTGTGACGGTCCGCGTGATTCGCGAGCGACTGCTCCTGGGCGAACGCCTTCGGACACACGGGACACCGATAAGGCCGGTTGCGCTTGTCCTGGAACAATCGTCGAGTGTTCCCGCTCAGTCCCGTCTCGATCCACCGCTGGCCCTTCCCTCGGCCCCGCCGTTCCGTCGAAACGTCGCGGCACGGTCGAGCCCGCTCGCGCAACCACCGCCCGGATCACCTTTCGATCGGCTTGCTGCCGCGAGCGGTTCCGACCGCGAACGATTTTTTTTCGACGAAACTCTCGGAGGTGGGATGGCGTCTGGCCAGCCTACCGTCCGTACTATTATACACCTTTTATTCGTATCATATACGTCTGCGTCTATTTTAATATTCGACCCGAACTTCATTATTTTCCTCGGTCCGTGCCGCGACCGTCTCGACAAAAGATCAAACTGTGGCAGTGTCGGCAGATGTCGCGCGCGGGCTCTACTTTTCCGTGTTAACGAAACGGTATACCCGTGGAGAATGCTCGAAAGAGTCGGCACCGCGCGGTCGAGGTCTCATGCCGACGATCGAACGGGACCCAGGAGTTTTGCCGAGTGATCGAAAAAAAAACATTCGCGAATTTATCCAGCGATGCGAGCGTATCGCTAAGAAAAAAGAAAGGCAACGCGCAAATCGAGAGACCGAGAGTCGCGCAAGAATGCACCGAGCACTTTATCCTTCAGAAATTCGCGCGATAACGCGTCTCGCGTCGAATACGCGCGCTCTCTCGGTCGTTCGCGGAGATTAATCACGGTCCTTCGATCAAAAGAAAACATCGACGAAGCGATCTCTCGTTCTTCGGAGTATTCGCGACAAAAGTTTCGCTACTTCTACTCGCGATTTCGTTTCAGACGATACAGCAACGAGGATGTACCTCGGTCGAACCTCGAAGTGAGGTTCGACGGTTCAATTTCGCCACTGTACTCGCGATGACGATTCGAGTTTTAACACGGCAAGAGTACGGCGGGGTATGTCATACCCACCGCGTTGTCGTTGAATCTCGTTGAAAATTCATTGTAACTTGTTTCCAGTAATGTTAAATATAACAAAATAATGAAAGTAATGCTTTTTCTTAGGAATCCATGTTTAGGGCTAATTTGGTAAAATGGCGCGTCTCTTTTTCAACTTTCTTCGACGAATCGCCGAAACTTATAAATAATGATATTGGAAATAATTTAATAGTGATACTTGTCCGAGGTGATCGCGAGTGAACGAACGAGGGCCAAACTTTCCGCACCTTTTTGCGATTCTCGGTTCCGTCGCGGCGGTCCTTGCTCTCACCGGTATCGGTATCGAACTCGAAGTCGGAGCCGGACGGGGCGAACGTCTCGTCCCTGTGTTTCGACTGCTCGTGCTCCCTGAGTTTGTCGACGCGTGAAAATTCTTTGCCGCATGCCGAACAATGGAATTTGAAGCCACTGTGCGTCGAGAAGTGCCTCTTGAGATTTCTCTTCGTCGCGAACAATTTTCCACACTGAGTGCACCGCAGTCCCTCGAGCGGCGCGTCGTCGTCGTCGTCCTCGTCGTCGCGATCGTCCTCGGACTCGCGATCGCGCTCGTTCGATTCTTCCGAAGAAAGGAGGATCCTCCTTTCGTCGGTCGCCCCGACTTCCTCCTCCGCGTGACTCCTCGCGTGGGCCACGAACGATTTTTGATAGGTGAATCGTTTCCCGCAAGTATTGCAGCTAAATTTCATACTTTTTTGGAGATTCTCGAACCCGGCCGTTGCTTTCCTCTCCGTTCTCGTCGTTTCCGTCGCGATGTCGTTGACGGCCTCGCCGCGCGTCGTCGCACCGCCGTCGCTGGGCCAATCGTTGCTCTCCATTTTTATCTCCTCCGAAAATTGTTCGGCACTCGCGTCGCACGCGTTGGCCGCCCGCTTCTTTTTCTTTTCGTGCATTTTGCCGTGACGCTCGAAGGAGGTTCTCGTTCCGAACGTCTTTGTGCAGTTTGGACACTTGAATCGCTGGGTTCGCGCGACGTAAGCTTTCTCCCGCTCGTCCTCGGGGTCCCCGTCGCCGCAGCCGCTGCCGCCGCTGATCTCGTCACGCTCGCTTCTCGTTTCCGTCATTCGACGTCCACCGTCATCCTCGATCGTGCTACCGATCCTAGCCTCGCACCCCTCCGCGATACGCGCGCTCCTCTCCTCCTCCTGCTCCGAGACATCCGGACCTTCCAATTTGTACGTTTTTTCGCCAACTTTGAAATCCGCGAAAGATTCCTCGAGTTTTTCCAATGGGGCGCCGCTCGAATCGTTCGTGCGTCTGTCCTGATCCGCGGACGATGGGAGCACCGGTGGCGGCGGCGGCGCGACGAGGAAAAGATTCGTCTCGTCGCGCGTCGCGCAACAACGTCGGCTCAACGGGTCGATCGATCCTTCTTCCGCGACTGCTTCCCCGCGTTCCTCGTTTTCCATACCCTCGCTCGTTACCATCGTTATTGATTTTTCATCCTCCTCGCTCGAAATCTTCGCCATAAGGATCTCCCGGAGTTTCGCGTCCGATCGTTCCACCCGACGCTTGAAGTTGTGCGCGATGTCCAATAGACGTCGACAATTTTGACACATCACGGCTGGCAGACCGTCCCCCTCCTCTACCTAAGAAAGTAGGTGATACCGATATCAGCTTCCTCGCCAAACCTACATTTTTCCATTCCCCCGTCCAAGCTTACCACCCGATCAAACGTCTCGAATCGTTAAAAAATCTTGACAAACTCTAGATGGCGCGATGAGTTTTCGCGCGCTCGTTCATTGTTATTTAACTTCCCATGAGGCCCGACCAACTTTAGCTTCCGACGGATTCGACGAGTCACCTGTTACGCATTTTTACGCGAGTCCTTTCTTTCGATTCGGCTAATCTTTTCTCTTTGTTCGACGCGGTAGCGGTTGGTGACGAGGCTCGTCAAATTGATTGTCCGGCTAAATAATGTTAGATGTTCGATGCGAGCAGATACTTTCGGTCATACCGATTCTCTTCTTTTTTTATAAGTACCCTGGTAGAATTTTTTTATTTCTCAATTTTTTATATTGTCTCCGTTTCCCCCCAATTCGGAGAAAATCGGCAGAAAATGCAAAATATTAAGCTTGAAGTATGCCGATTTTTCCCAATATTCCACTTTTTTCCGCATTATTTCGATTTTCTCATTTTATCTACGAGAATTCGCCATTATTTCCTAGCCCTCTGAAATGCCTTATTGAAAGAATTTCGGAGAAGTGATAAAAGCTCGGAAAATGAGTTAGACGAAAAAAGTTCCCATTTTTGCCTCACTTTCAATCAAACTGTGAATGATAATTCTTCGATGTTTTTCAAAGGCCAGTTACCCAAAAATATTTGGAAGTTTATAGTATAGAAGAATATTTAAAAACGTAGGAAATATGAGGAAATTAAACAAAAAATTTAAGGAATTCGGTATGAAATAGGGAATGTTTGGAGAAATGCGGAGAAATTTGGGAAATTTCGGAGTAATGTCGAAATATTTTTTTGCGGATTTCTCCAAAAGGTCTCAATTTACTGAAAAAATAAAAAAAAAATCGAAGAGTTTTCAAGAGAAATGTGTGGAAAAAGGAGTAAATTTCGAGAAATCCGTAGAAGTTTGGAAAATTTTTGAGTAATGTGGAAATATTCGTTCTTCGGATTTCTCCAAAAAGTCACTGAAATAATCGGCAAATCTCCGAAAAGTTGACTGAAAAAATTGAACAAATTTTGAGAGAAATTGGGAGTTTTTTTAGAAAAATGCGGAAAAAAATGTTACTAGCGTTGTAATTTAATATAAACGGACCGCGCGATGTTTAGCGACTGTCAAAGATGAGCAAGCGCACAGAAACGTTTCCGCGTTTGTTCGTGAATCATGACTCTGCGACCGAGTTTCCGCTATTATTACGCACGAAGGGAAGAACCGACTCGCCGATTCATGGACGCCCAGGCTGAACCGCCGGAATTGGTAACTTACAATTTTTACGGCAGACCTTTTTCAATATCAACCCTTAAAAGGGTCGATTATAAAATGCAAAGGTCATATTTAACCCGTTTCATGAAAGATTACGCACAAAAACGAAATGTATTTTCAATAAAGAAATTTAATCCTACTTCACATTTTAGATAGTTATTACGTATATTTGGCCATCAGAGACGAAAAGACAATTGATTTTGATCAAGCGGAATATAAATGTTGGATAAGAATAACTGTTTTTTTCCTCCCGTTTATCAGAAGATCGATATTTCAAATATACATAAATAAATGTAAATAGAAGAATGAAACATAGTCAAACAATCGATTTTCTAACCAACAAAGCCATAGTTTTGATATTTCAGCTTTTGATAGTGACGCAGAAATAATCCACTTTTTAATTATTCGTCCGATTCAGAAAAGACGTACGAGAATGCAAACCGTAATATTCAGTAGCAGGGAAGTAAAAATCTACGTAATAAGCTCTATTTCATTCGCGTATACCATAGCTCAAATACTCAAACAAAATGCCCAATGATCTTTGTATCCGAGTTTCCTTATTTCTCAAATAACCATCAAAGTCAACGTTTGGCCGAGCGGTTGTACATACGGAAGGACAGTTTTCAGCCCGTCACGAGAATCATTCTCCGAGATATCGGAAAGTGTAACAACAAAAATTTAGAGAAGCGTGCCGTTCCAAAGTACATTTCGAGCGATCGGACTTAGCACAAAGGCGACGGTACGTTTCGGCGTGTCGAAACGAATAGTATCGATTCGAATACGTGAAATAGTCGATTACACGCTCAAGGAATTCCGCGGAATTCTAAGCTTCTCCGATCGCTCGGTATTTGGTGCCATCGCCGTCTTTGATCAACGATAGATCTGGAACGCGAGGTCGAAAAGTTCCGTTGCCAGTTTCGTTTTCTATAATACGAGCTGTTGGGTGGTTGATTTCTCTTGCGCACTCAAATATATCGAAAAGTAGACAAGAGACAGTTGAAACGGGACGTGAAACCGATCGACGTAAAGAATGTAAAAGCTTGGGCCATCATGATGCGACAAGTTTTCGGTAGTTTGTCTCACTCTTGAATCACTGTTTCGTTAACACTTAGCAGATTACATTTTATAAGGACCCTGATACTGTTGTTTATACGGCTTTTCGTAGGCAGCGTGATTTATCGAAAAAAGACTCTGATGTACGTGAAGTAAACAGAGGGTAGAACGCAGTGGATCCTAACCTGTACAGCAGCGAATTCCATCAGTTTCCTTGGTATCTCCTCGTTTGCAGGATCGAATATTTGCCAAACTTGGTCGCATTCTTCGAAACAAATGCGGCAATTACTGCTCGTTATTTCGAATCGATCGATGCTATCTATAACCGTGTTATCGTCATTTGTAACGTTCATTTCCACTTCGGCGAGAAATACCGCTCGTCAGTCGCGGTCACGGTTTTACGTTCGGTTCTTGAAACGACGCTCGAATTTCATAGGCGGACGCATCAAGACTGCCGTCTCCAAACTTCAATTTTGTACCGTCGCCGCTGTGTGGCGCTGACCACCATAAACTTGTGGCGACTTTGAGAGGCTCCCTTTCTTCTGTAAGCAGCCATGCGATTGGCTGTCGTTATCCAACGACAACGAATTCTCGCGTAACGACTTACAGAATCCCGCTACTGATCGCATATTATCAGGCGCTCGCAGCGCCTGCGGCAAAAAGGGCCAAGCCGATATCAAATTCAATACGGCATATATAATTATTATTGTTTCTTCGTTTAGTTCCTAAGATAAGGATCTTTGAAGAGTGCCGCTATTATTAAGGTTAAAAACGTGTACAGAGAAAAAGTTGATATACGACGAAGACAGTGCGGTCGGTGAAAATTATCTATACGCAAATAAAACCCGTCTGATATTAATGTTTGTGGACAAGAAAAGTAAACCTCACAAACCTGCGAAGGTTTCTACATTTTGCCTCCCCGCGGCAGTACATTTATTCCGAAAATTCGTCCGGAAACATAGTTTCAAATACGGCCCGTAGGTATCGCATTGCAGTTCGTGTATCAAAAATATAGTAATATAGTAATACATATTAATACAAATATAGTAATACAACCAGCGCACATCGTGGAACTGACTTTTTGACAGCGCAGTTAAACGTTTGGCAAAAAACGTCTATCGTGCATATTCATTGTTTGATTAGGACGACAATTTTGGAATAGTAGCGACCGAGGGAGTATCAGAAAATGTACTTTTTAATTGTGGATCTAAACTCGCCTTTTGAGCCAGCTTCTTTTTATTTCGGTTTTAGGTTATATCGGGAGCTACGTGATCCGTGGACCAACACGGTTATTCAAGGTAATACATTTAGTTTTCCGCTTTTTACTATTATGCACGAGCAGAGAACATAGATTTGTGTTTCTGACACTGATATGTGTACATTTTGAACCTTTTTTTCCGGAACGTAAATCAATTTGCAATGTAACAAACGTCAACTTGAAAGCAACAGTATTTGTTTGTATTCCAAAATATTTTTAGACGATTAGTAAATGTAATAGATTTCTATTGTCATTTTTTAAGTATGGGGAGGACATGTGCGGTGCCAGGATGCCACAGTGGCCGTGGCAAAGATAACAGAGAACGGAAAAGGTTAGGACTACGCCGCCGTATTCTGTTTTCCATTCCAAAGGTAACAAGAATGTCCTCATTAATAAAAGTGTACTCTGTATGTTCTGCTTTTTAAAAATATTTCGTTAATTTTATATTTACATTAAACCATAATACATATAAATTTACTGTCCGCTTTGCTGAGCGTAAATTTACATGGATTGAATGTTTTTTATAACTCTTCGTATAAGAATTATGATTTACTTTGCAAATATTAACTACAATAAACGTAATAAAACAATAAATTAAGAATAATAACTATGGGACTTAAACCATTTTTCGATTTTTCGATTTTTGGTAGTATTTCAATGTTGGATCGTCAATTGTTGCAGATTGTTTCTTTGCTTCTTTTTTGCGATTTTTTACGTGGACTTTCGGTGAAAACCAGCGCACATCGTGAAACTGACTTTTTGACAGCTCGGTTCAATGTTTGGCAAAAATCGTGTATCGTGCACATTCATTATTTGATTGAGACGACAATTTTGAAATAGTAGCGACCGAGGGAGTATCAGAAAATTTACTTTTTAATTGTGAATCTAATCTCGTCTTTTGAGCCAGCTTCTTTTTATTTCGGATTTAGGTTATACTTGAAATCTCGTGAATTTTTCGATTCCGCAAAGGTGACCGGGGAAAATAAAAACTTTTTTTTTCCTTTTGAAACTATTAAAAGGGTCTATTCACAAAATAAGACTGGGAAAATGCAAAAAGCGTGTCTAGAATATTTTATTTTACATTTTTCCCTAGAAATGAAGAATTCGACGAATTAAATGGTGGATTTGTTTTGAAGGTATGAAAATAAATCGCATGGACCTGCGATCTGACATTAAACGTATAAATATAATAATTATTTTGAATTTTGCGCTTATCAACGTCATTCATTAAATAAAAGCAAAACAGCGGTTGAATGTTCTTCACATGAATTATTACAGCGATGTGGCCAGTTAATACACTATTTCAGCAATGGCCGCTCAAATGCTGTATCATTATAGCTGTAATACTATTAGAATAATTGTGACCGTGTATGTGTCCGTTTTTAGTGCAACGACAGGCTCGGTCAGTGGAAAAATGTTCTTGGCTGTGAATTAGCCGGTAATCAATATGTGTGCGAGATTCATTTCCCAGAGAAAGCAATAAAAAAAGTTGACGAAACTGTCCTGGGAGACGGCACCGTCTACGTCTCGCCTTTGGTTCAATGGCATTTGCAAGCGGATGCTGTACCAATTTCTTCGCATCACGAATCAACGAAATATGAAGTAATTTTCATATACTTTGACTCACTTTATAATAGACAGTATCATATTATTCGGCTTGAATCACATATTAGGACCATGCGCGATGAACTATATTTCATATACAGCTTTGCTCAAAAGTATTGGGCCATAACGCAGAATTCAATCCCGATAACAAATTTTACATCTTGGCAAGAATATAAATACGCAAATTTGATATAATGGTTATTTCAGAATAATTCATCTTCATTTTTGTTTTTTTATTCGTACAAGTTATTTTTGTATTCGGCAAACCACTTCGAATATGCCGATTTTTCATTATTTCCGCCCTTTTTATTAACCGCATGGAAAAGTTTGAAAAAATCCAACCTGACCATTTAACGATGGGATTTTTGAGAAACGCCTCGTTAGCTTTAGTTTCGTTTTTTTAAAACAATTTCGCAATTTCTTTTTGTAGAGTTATTCAGTTTTTCTTGAAATTTTGAAGGTTTCCAAAAATCGAGATCGTGTGGCGTTACGTGATAACTATGAGGTTTAGAATATTTAGCCTAGGCTGTGAAAAAGTTTTATTTAGTTATCGTGGAGTCCAAAAATGTTTATTGTACTTCTTTTCGAAATGAAAATTTTGAAAAATGTGATAATTTAAATGAAAACATTTGTTTTGGAAAAAAATCGAAAAATATTCAGGTACTCCAAAATAACAAAATGATAGCTCCTAGTTTTCAAGTTACACTGTACAGTCGCGGTTTCCGGAGGTCTGCCGTTTTTAAAGAAAAACTCAACAACTCCGACAAAAAACCGCAAAATTGTTGTTGGAAAACAAAATCAAAAATAGGATAGCACTTTTAAAAAATCTGATCATTAAACGTCATTTTTCTTCAATGTATCGCATACCATGAAAAACAATGTTAAAATCGTGAAAAATGGACATCTTTAAAATAAAATACCGAATACAAGGATAAAAACAACGCAAAAATAAAAAAACCATAGCAAAGCTAGTTTTGTTCTTTTCGAAAGCACGATTGTTGTATCCGTTAACATTTTCAGAACAACAATAACGGTATGGGAGAAGTGGAACACGACGATATCGAAATCCGTATCGAAAGAGCAGAAGATGAAAGAAGCAACGCTATCGATCGCAACGAGACAACAAATGCAGTATCGTCTGATCCTGCTGAACCGCCGTTGGCAGATGTACCGCTAAACGTAGAGATGGCTGAAACTGATTTCACAATGGGCCACCTTATGGACGAAATGAAAGCGGGGCCGTTACCTGAATCGTGGGCATGGACTCAAAAGTCTTCAGGAGCGGTTTTCACCCTTCTAGATCGATCCAACTTCCATCCCCGGCTTCAGTTGGAGGTCGCTCTGGATCTTACTTGGCAGGTACTTGTTTTATTTCGATCGCGATATTGATCAACATTTCTTTATTTAGCCGTGATAAACATTGTTTTATTTTTTGTTATCAGTATAGATTCGGACGAACACGGATAACCTCATTCCGTTGAATGGTGGGGTTACGTCTATGAAGGACATCAGCGATTACCTTGAGTTTTTGAAAGAAATTGAAATCTGCAGGGGAACCGGCATTGAAAGCGAAAGGTAAATACTTTTCGCGTTTAGTGTGCAAATAAAATCTTGGTTCTATCGTTCTACTGGTTTATCTTCCGCTTGTGGACAGTCGAGATCCGCATTGCATGGGTATTTTGGATCCTAAAGAAGGAGGTAATTGTCAGCGCCGCAACTTACGATGCGTTTTGTGTCAACGTTTCCATGATAAGCTGCGCAAAAGGGACGAACGACGCAAGAAATCGGCAAGCGCGAAGGCGCAAACGGTGAAAAAGGTTGATTATTATGACTATCAATGATTATTAATATTATCGCGCCCGTTATTGTGATTTTTTAACATATGTAACAAAACAAATACTAATTTACAGAAAAAAAAAGAAATGAAAAACGATGAATTATTTTCGTATAAACAAAGTGTACAAGGCTAGAATTGAAACCCATCACTAGCGAGATACCATATTTTGTATCTCGCTATTTTGGTTAATACGCGTAAGAGTAAACTTTCCGAGTAAACATATGCGACTAGTGGACGGTCGCAGTCCGCGGACTGTTTTTCTCAGCACCATTGAATCTTGATTTACATCAGCCAAAGTTCACCCGTGTCACGCTTCGCAAAAAATAATAAATATAAGGGACAGGATGAACGTGAACGGCGGTTCAGCGATTCCACGAATGATCGCGTAATGCCTTGGCGCCGAATCATAACTGTACACATTCTCGGCGGAAAAGTATAAAAGTGGTCTAATGAATCATGCTTCGCTATGAAAACTTACAGATTCAAAATGTTGGAGAAATGCTGCAAAACTGTAGCGTAACCTGTAATGCCCGAGTTAACGGCTAACGAATACGTTTTTGATTCGATAGGAATAGATGCCGAAAACATAGTACAGCGCCACCATCTACAACTGCCCGCGTTGGTTCGATGATCCACAGGTTATGTTTATCAAAACGCGTGCAGCGTCGAATTATAGGACAGCTCTGCAATATCATTTTCTTACTATTTTCATAGCTTATTGAATCATGTAAATTTAACAAGGTTGAAGTAAATTTTATTATTTATTTTTTATCGGTTTTCCTGCTAGAACCAGTGTACCAAAAACGACAATGTACCATTCTCAATGAAAGGATGGATCAGTGGACTCCTTATAACACATCCTGTAATTGATCCGCAGATTCGCACTCACTACTTTCGTCATCATTAGGTTATTGGAATTTTCATAACAGGAGGGGCTGTTTTTCTGATGAATTATTTAAAGAGCATTTACCAGGTTCGTGTAAAACGGTACGCTTGACAAAGTGGTAAATGACGTTTCGTACGCGCTTCGCGTGCAACTTCAGCCACCCGATAGGTGGATGAATGAACCCTTCAACGCAATACTACATATACACGAGATATATTCAAAACAAATGGAATAGAAGTTCAAAAGTTAGAACAGCCTCTTGTAACGGTGACAGCCAATAGTAGAATGTTAAGCCGATGACACGCGAGCGTAAAACATACGCGTGTATATATAGCAAATGGTCGCGTGCCTCCGCAGCGCCGCTATTTCGGAACTTTGTTTCAGGACACTTTTACGGACGCATCATAAGGCAAAGATCGGACTCTATATAGTCCGCATGGTTTCTCGCAAGCGGTCACAACAGGCTTTTGTTCACCTCACCGTTGGAGCTACACCCCGGTAGACCTATTCTATAACTCGTCACGCGAAATTTCGTTATCGCTTTGCTGACGACAACGAATGAGGGGGCTCCCTTACTTTTGTAATCGGGCGTGCGATTGGCTATCGCTAGCCGAGGATAAAGGAAACAATCGCTAACGATTTCCAGAATAGCAGTGTGGCCACTACGTCACCTCAAATTAGCCCAATTTCCTTACCGATTGAGCGTATATTCTCAGGCGCTTGCAGTACCAGCGGCATAAAGACACGAGCCGCTACCAAATCCAAATAGAGCATTAATTCGAATTAATTCGAATATTTGAATTAATTCGAATAATTGAGAACAGTTTGGTTTTGTTCTTTAAAATAAAACTATTCCGATCTCAATGATATTTGTGGACAAGAAATGAAAGCCTACGATAGGCCTGCTACAGCGCTGTTAGTAGTCACCGCACAATTACAGATGCGTCCGGTATGCTAGCCACCCCCACCACTTTCAATGCTTGTACGCAAGACCTGCCAAAAACATGATGCTAAGGTACGCGTCGTCATTTCCCTCGAAACAGTCGGAGGATGCAGTTACACACAATTATTTCGCCACGAGTGTTTACGGCTATACAGAATGTGAATATTCGCGAATTGTCGCTATGCACGCAAAGGGAAATACGCCCGTTGCTTCCGTGCCTTGTACGTATGAGCCTTATTTCGCCTCTCGACATCACCAAGGAATGCGTCGAGGCGCGAAAAGAAATTCTTACGATCTTGTCGGGCATCGAGTCGGTTAATTCAATCGTCGCTTTACTCTCCATCGATTTTCATGCGTTGGAGACCGATGTACGGAAGGAACAACAATTGAGGTTAGAAACATCGTTTATTTCTCGACCGCTTATACTTCTTGAATTTAAACTACGCTTGAACGATCTCGCTATTCAAGCGTAACCTCTGCTACTACTAAAGCGAGATCGTTCGATGACGTTACAGTTTGAATCGCCCGAATCGAACGAATTCTTTTATTTAATTTTTTGCACACCTATATTACAAATCCCGGAGGAAACGTTACAAACTCGTCACCGATAAGTATCTTAAAAAATGTATGGGCCACGTTCATAGCTCAAATGCGTCCGAGGAAATTTGGGAAAAAGAAAACATTTGGATGCCCCTCTAGAAACGTTATAATTTCAAGTCCTACGCGCATACTCTTCTTTCAATACAAAAAATCGGATCAATTGGATTTTCGTTTCGATCGTTTGGATTTTCATAGTCGTTCCTTTGGCGCGTTACGCCGGTTCCGTCTCACCCGATCGCGCGACGAAACATCACGACGATGAAACATCCCCAGGATGCCCGGAAACAAGCAAACAAACGTGCAAACAACGATGTTTCGTTCGGGTTATGTTTGATCGTGTAGTATCACGACGCGCTACCGTTACACCGATAAGACGCGCATTACGTAGTCAAACGGCAATCTCGCTACTAATCTCACCGATAAACCGGGAGAATAATCTCACGCGTCGATACAACCCGTAACTATCCACCGGACTATCGTGAAATGACAGTCCAATACCGCAGAACGATAGAACGCGTCGGAAAAATCTATCGATAGACGCGACGCGTTTTCCAAAGCCGCGCGACGTACTTCGCAAAACGTGAAAGGTGAAAAACAGATCATTATTAATTTTGGTACATACGCAAAAATTTGAATCGGTACTAGTAAATAGGTTAGGTTCCGTCGGGAAAGGGAAAAAAGTTGCGTACAGTTTCCAGCGGGGAGGGAAATCCTCTTAAGCGTCAAAAGAGAATTTATCGGAGCGGCGTTTACGCGGAGTCGGGCGCGCCGGTGAAACGTACGATCGTTTTCGCAGGCAGAAGCACGGCAACAGTCAGAGCGACAGCGTGCTCGCGCAGTCGCTTCAGGGGGGTTTGGCGCTGGAGTTCGAGAGGAGCGAGTCGACTCGTCGAATCCGACTGGTGCTGAGCGAGATACTGTTCGTAGCGTCGCAGATCCAAGAGCTCCAGAAGAACAACGATTTCCAAATAAAGCGATCGGACCTGTTCGACAACGCGGTCTACACGGAGGAGATAAGTTACGTGATATGCATAGCGCTGGCGGAACTGCCGGCGCTGCTGTCGCTGCGCGACACCGCGGAGACGCTTCTTCACGTGAAGCACGGTCCGGACATAATCTGTTGGATAGTGGCCAACAGTCCGGACAGTTTCTCGGAAGTGTGCGCGCATCTGATAGGTAACGGAGAGCGTCAGGAGGAATCGGCGCTCGGTCGTATACGAACGCAAGCGTTGACGAGTCTGTGCCGGATGAATCCGAGTCAAGCGTTGGCGGTGCGGGGAAAGTGCGTCGAGCTCTGCCGGATGCCGGCCCTCGCCATAACCCTGAGTCTCGAGCACGAGAGCACCGCGCAGGCGCAAACCGAGAGCGACACGGTGGCGTTCGTTTCGGGTCTCCTCTTGGGCAACGATCAGCAGGTGAGAACCTGGATCGCGATGTTCATAAGAAACGGCCAGAAGAGAAGATGGGAGTCGCACACGGCGCTGCAATCGCTCCGCGAGGAATTGCTCCGGCAGCTCGAGTCGATAGTCGGGGAGAGTTCGGATCTGCAGTTGTCGGAGTCTCGGGTCGTTCAAGCGAGCGCTCTCCTGCGTCTGTACTGCGCTCTCCGCGGGATCGGTGGGATTAAATTTCAAGACGACGAAATCGCGATGATCGTCCAATTGCTGACTTCTCACCCGCCGCCCTCCCCGGCCGGCGTCAGATTCGTCTCTCTCGGGCTCTGCATGCTGATAGCTTGTCCGTCCCTGATCGGACATCACAATCTCGAGAAACGGAGCGTCGAGTGGGTACAGTGGCTCGTACGCGAAGAGGCTTACTTCGAGAGCGCGAGCGGAGTATCCGCCAGTTTCGGAGAAATGCTCCTCCTCATGGCGATACACTTTCACAGCAATCAATTGTCGGCGATCTGCGATCTCGTGTGCGCGACTCTCGGCATGAAGATACCGATCAGACCGAACAATCTCACGAGAATGAAACAGATATTCACGCAGGACATATTCACCGAACAGGTCGTTACGGCCCACGCGGTTAAAGTACCGGTGACCCGATCGCTCAACGGGAATATACCCGGGTTTCTGCCGGTTCACTGTATCCACCAGTTGCTGAAGTCTCGAGCCTTCGCGAAGCATCGGGTACCCATTAAAAACTGGATATACCGGCAGATTCGCGAGAGCGCGCCTCCCCTGCATCCGGTCTTACCGGCCCTCGTCGAGGTCTACGTCAATTCGATTCTCGTTGCCAACAACAAGAGCTCCGAGCATACCAACAAACCGATAACCGAACTCGAGATACGGAGGGTCTTTCAGAACAGCGTTTTCGGCGCGAATTTCGACGCGAAGAAGAGCGTCACGAGCATCGCTGAAACGGAGATCATCGATTGCGCGATCGTCGAGGTCGAGGCGTCCGAACCATCCCTGACCTCCCAATTGTTGCTTCTCTACTATCTGCTCCTCTACGAAGACGTCAGACTCTCGAACATGCACGGCTTCATGTCCCAAGGCCGAAAGGTCAAATCGTACTCGACCGAGTTCCTCTCGGAACTCCCGATAAAGTATCTTCTCCAGCAAGTCCAGAGGGATCAGATGAATTACGCGGGCCTCTTTTCGCCCCTCCTCCGATTGCTCGCGACTCACTTTCCGCACTTGTCCCTGGTCGATGATTGGCTCGACGACGAAACGATCAACGTCCTCTCACCGGCGATTCCTTCCGACGGCAACCTCACCGTCAACGACGTCGCCATCGTCGAAGCTTTCGGACACGTTAAGACTTGTCCATCGCGCACCGGACGACTCTTGAGACAATTGATGTCGATGAAACCGACCGACGTTTGGCCGCACACCGAAACTATCGTCCATTACTTCAAAGTCGTCCTCGACGAGAAAGTCCCGAGGTACATTCAAGGTCGGTCGAACCTCTTCTCCTCCCTCCCTTCTCTTCTCTCGTCGTTCAACCTCTCGCGTATCGAATTCAACGGAAAATCCCCGGTTCCTTACAGAACTGTACAAACAAGTCTGGCTCAGACTGAACACCGTCTTGCCGCGATGTCTCTGGGTCCTGTCGATAAACGCCCTCTTGATCGAAAACTCGAGCGCCCTCAACGTTTTTCTCACCCAGGAGAACATCGTTCTCGATCCGCTTCAAGTTTTGCGCTGCGACACACGGGTCTTCAGATGCGCTCCGGTTTTGTCCGTCATTCTCAGGTATGTTTTTTTTTTTCGACGTCTTCCCCGTCCTCGTCGGACGCGCGCGTTTTTCAAAATGTTATCGTTCGTTCGTCACTTTGAAGCGTCCTTTCTTTTTATTATTCGATTCTAGCGCGAAACCGGTGATTCGATTGAAAAATCGTACAGATCGATTCGACTCGAACTAGCTCCGAAGAAGTAACTTTTCGATTCGGAAAAAAAAAAAAAAAACGTTGATCGTCGAACGATCGAGAGTTTCGGCAACGAGGAAGTCGCCCCGCTCCGTTTTTATCAACGAATCGAAAAGTCGCGAGCAAACGAATAACAATGATTTCCGAACGGATACAGGATACTGCAAGCGACTTTGGCCGCCTCGAGGTCCCAACTGTCGAGGCACATGCAGGACAGACCACTGACGGAAAAAACGGGACATTTGACGAGCGAGGCTGAGAGAGAAGAGCTGAGAACCGCGCTGGTCGCGGGACAAGAGAGCGCCGCGGTCCAAATATTGCTCGAGGCCTGTCTCGAGACGAAGGAGGATCGCCAAGTCCCCGGTCAAATGTGGTCCCTCCGGGAGATTCGGAGCGTCGTTTGTTCCTACCTTCACCAGCTCTTCATAGCCGACCCGTCCTTGGCCAAATTGGTCCATTTTCAGGTATTCCCCGCCATCTCCTCGAGTCATATTTTTTCAACGACCGAGAAGCGTTTCGATCCTCTCGGACCTTCGATTCGCCGCGAATTTATCGGAACGATCAATTATTGCGAAAATATCGCTCGACGCTCGAACGAGAACTCGCTCTCCCTTGAAGCGTCCTCTCGCGCACCTTTTCATTCGATTTCGCTCGAGCGTCGCCATCGTTAGAAATTATTAGAAGTATCGTTATCCGTATTTTTTATTTATTAGATAAAAAATTGGAATGATTAGAAATCGGAGATACAGAAAAAAGATCGATTCGCGGGGAAAAGACTCGGTCGCCCGAGAGATTCCTCTATTTTTGTTGGTTCCGTGTCACCCGATCGCACGACGAAACATCACGACGATAAAACATCCCCGGGAAGCGCAGAAACGAACAAACCGCCGATCAATAATGTTTCGTTCGGGTGATGTTTCGTCGCGTGATATTATTACGCGCTATCCCCCAGGTACTATTTTTGTCCGCATTTTTCTAAAAATTCTCCTCGTCTCCCGAAATTTGTCCGATTTTTTCAGTTAATCGAGACTTCGGTGAAATCCGGTGAACAAATATTTCCACGTTACCGAGACATTTGTCCAAACTTTTTCTATTTCTTTGCGAATTCCTTACTTTTTTTAAATTTTCCTAATATTTTCGGCATTTTTGAATATTATTCCATGCTACGAGTTTCCAAATACTTTTTGGTTCACCGGTCTTATAAAAAAAATCAAGGATTCGTCATCGACGGTTCGATCGAAAGTAAGGAAAACGTGGTAACTTTTGCCGACGAACTCGTATCCCGAGTTTTCGTCACTCGTCCGAAATTCTTCGAACAAGGCATTCGAGAAGGCTGAGAAATAACGGGCGATTCTCGCAAATAAAATTATAAAATCGTAACGACGCGGAAAGAAGAAACGAGTATCGGGCAAAATGAGAATATTTGAAAATTGATATTTCTCACGATCTGCCGATTTACCGCGAATCGTGGGAAAACGTAGAAAATATGACAAATCGGAAATAAAAATGTTACGAGGGCGTTTTATTTTGTTCGTAGGGTTACCCGAGAGAATTGTTGCCGATCACCGTGTCGGGGATACCCTCGATGCACATATGTCTCGATTGGATACCCGAGCTGCTCTCTCAACCGGAGCCCGAGAAACAAGTATTCGCGGTCGACCTCGCCTCCCACCTCGCCGTTCGGTACGCTCTTCCGAAAGCGCTGAGCGTCTCCCGGCTAGCGATCAACACCCTCGTTACGCTTCTCGGTGTATTGCCAGCGAAGGATCGGGTCGTCTTATTCATGCCGGTGCTCTCCGCCCTAACGAGGATGTGTCAGGCTTTTCCGCCTCTCGCCGAGGACACCACCGGCCTTCTTCTCCAATTGGGCAGAGTCAGCTCGGCTCAGGCCGCCTTGGGCGATAAATCCGCCGATATCCTTTCCCAAGAGGTCAACGGGATATTCTCTTCCCTCCTGCGAAAAGCCATACTTCAAGCCCGCGTTTACTGAATTTCCGGCCCGCCGTGTCCGCGTTCCCCCTTGGGTAATTTGTCTTTTTTTTTTTTTTTTTTTTTTTTTTTTTTTTTTTTTTTTTTTTTCGTTTTTTTTTGTACTCTCGCTTATCTTCGTTTCGTTCGTTTCCTTCGATCGTGTTTTTCGATAATTCGATCTTTTCGTTTCGGCGCGAATGACCGTTGAACGAACGAACGAAGTGCCGATGATTCGTTGCGGAAAAACAAAAGTTGTTGAAATCAGTTGTGTGATATGTACATAGGTGGGGCGTTTGAATAATAAAAGCGGTACGTCTCGGGCGTAATTACGGGAGGAGACTCCTCCGCGGTAATAATGAGATCGAACGAACCGAGTCCCCCGATTTTTACGTCCGATTCGTGACGCGTGCCGTTTGACGACGCTGTTTGTATATACGCGTTAGCGTCGATTGTACCGGCTCGCTGTACAAACGTGCGACGATGCCTTGTAAATAATTGCTTAATTATAGATTTATCGAGCCAGTCGCTCCAAATTTTGTCTCTTCATTATGTTGCTCGGACAACAGAGCCAATCGTATAAACCTATCGTTTCCTAGTCTTTGGAAACTTCCGACTCTGTATCCTCGATTGAGCGTGATTCTCGGTCTTTTTTGGATTCGCATCCGCTCTCTCGCTCTCTCTCTCTCTCTCTCTCTCTCTCTCTCTCTCGGTCTCGGTCTCTCTCTCGCGTCGTCGCTTCCTCTTTCCGAAACGTAACGCCATGAGAATTTATCGGATTCTTAACGGTAGTAGCGCGAGTTTTGTCCTCTTATGTTTTCATTTTTATATGAAAAGAAAATTAAAAATCAAAATATAGATTTTTAAAAATTAATAAATTATGTATTGAAAAGAAAATTAATTAAAAATTATAAAATAAATTGTTTAAATCGTAGAAGCGCTTCTACTTTGTTTTTCTTTTATTTTGTTATATTTTTTATTATTCCACTCGATTTATTATTTGTTGTAATATTTACTTTTGCGCAATTTTTGTTATTATTTCTGTTATTTTCGTTAATCGCGTATTAGTCTTTTCATTGGAAAAAAAATGCAAGAGCGGAAAATAGTTAATTCGCGCGTCAAGAATCGTGGGGTACGCGTAAAGCAGTAGATAAGAAACCAGCGGAGAGATGGGGCGGACGTCGCGTTGCCGGTATTCGCAAAGTTGAAAAGAAATATTCAACGAACCCCAGGATCTGAAGAAAAATAATAAAAAAATAGGAGAGCCCTCGTGGATTTTCAAATTTTCGGAATTAGCGCTTGGAAATATTTATTTTCCACTCGTACATCATTTTCAACTGACAAACGAGAAAATGTTGACATTGTTTATTTTATACGTTCAGCGGCGGATACATATGATGGGCGCACTTGCAGAGCTGCCCACATTGCCGCGTGCGCCGCCCCTGCCATCGCCAGTTAGCTATCAGCCCGCAGCGCCCTCTCCTCGACTATTTTCTGAATCCGCCGCTGTATTCGTTCAGGTTATATTATTACGAATAATCGTACCAACAGGCTCGACTCGTGTTGAGCTTTTCAATGATTGTAGATTCATTAATCGTTTTAATAAATCTTTCACTCTTTTACGAATTGACTGGGAAACGCGCCAACGCGGTGCATTTATTCGTCACGTGGCTCGATCGATCGCTCAATCCTAAGTCTTGATGAATATATTTTCAGAATCTCGCAGAATCGTGAAAAAAGGAAGTATGTTGCTGACGTTAATAATTCGCGCTCCCGAGGAAATCTCAAGCCAAAAATTCAAAAAGATTATTTACCTGCGCAGGTCTCGCTATTGCTTCAACTTGAATCATTCATCTTCGAAAAATACAATCTTTTTCATTATACTTCGGGAAAAAGAGTAAAATAAAATGAATATTTTTGGACAATTATATTTTGGGTAATGTATCCTCGCGTATCCTAAATATCCAGTTAATTTTTTTGATGACTCGCGGTAAGCGTTTTTCCGAAATCATCAACGTCAGATAAACAAAAGTCGTTACGAGAAACACAGGTTTAAAGATTTTGGACGTTCGATTAAACATGCGTTCACTGGTATCCGGCACATATAGAATTCGTTCAACTTCATCATAGTCCTTATTCGTCGTACCCTGGGAGAAGAGTATTCCGATTTTCTCATTTTATTTACGAGAATTTCCCATTGTTCGCTCGAGCTTTCTTAAATGTCTTATTAGAAAAATTTCGGACAAGTGATAAAAGCTCAGAATATATCGGGAAAAATTTCCATTGTTTCCTTACTTTCGATCACACCGTGAATGGCAATTCCTTGATTTTTTTAGAAGGCTAGTGACCCAAAAATTATTTGGAAGTTCGTAGTGTACAAGAATATTAAAAAATGCAGGACATATTACGAAAATGTCGAAAAAAAGTTGAAAGAATTCGAAAAGGAATAGGGGAGAAATATGAGAAATATGAGAAATTTTTTTAGAGTAATATGAGAAATATGAGAAATTTCTTCTCCGGATTTAGAGAAATATGAGAAATTTCTTCTCCGGATTTCTCCGAAAAGTATCAATTCACTGAAGAATCGGACATATTTTGGGACAACAATGGCTGTAGTTTTAGAAAAATTCGGAAAAAATGCCACGAGGGTAGTTATGATATAATCAATCGATTTATGAAAATTATTTTCGCAGTCAGGATGGAACAGCCTCTCAAGTATCCGCGTCTGATGCAACGGCGTTGGAATAATCACGATCGCCGTTTTAAAGTTGCCGCGCTTTTATCGTCAGGAGTCTCCCACCACTCGCGCTGAGGAGAGTGCGCAAACGCGGCGGCAAATCCCGAGACGGACGACGGGCTGCCTACCACCTTCCTTCTTGTTCCTCTACGCGAAGAACGTACACTCAACAACTCGGCGTGTTCCACGTTTCGTGTCGTGACGACTTAAAAGTAAGTCTACTCATCACCAATTATTAAAAATAATTCTCAAGTCGTTTATTTCGATCATTGATGAACCCTATGAAAATAGATTTGCGACGGATTCGTTTGTTCGAGGCGAGATAATTATGGATTTCTTTCATGCGTATCGGGACGAGCGATGCCTCCCCGCGCACATATCAAATATTTCCCTGTTCAAATTTTTCCTTTTACAGTGAAATATTTGATATTAATCTTCATTAATGTACAAATATTAATTTATTAATATTTGGAAGATATTTACAGGGAGATATTTCGTATTACATATTTTCCTGTAATATTGATAAGTAAATAATAATCGGTAAATATTCCATAAGTTACCAACAAAATCCTTCAAATTATTTTCTACTCAATTTTTAATGATTACAAGAACAAAGACGTCCCGCGTTATCGCAGTTAAAAAACCGCGATGGGTAATATTGAGGTTAAAGCCGTGTTTGATGGTTTTGGGGTTAAAGCATCGATCTCGCGTGATGATCATTTTTTATACCATCTTTCGACTGAATGGCAGTGGTGAAAAACTTGATTACTGATTATCTTCTTGCGTAAATGGGGTCTCGTCGAAACTACCTTCGAATAATTTGCGTAAAAGCCACTCGTTTTGGTGCCGTTGCATCGTTTTGCAGAATGCGTTACGTGGCCGCTTACCTTTTGGCTGTCCTGGGTGGAAAGTCAGCTCCCACCCAGACCGATATAGAGAAGATCTTGTCTTCGGTCGGTATCGAAGCTGATGCCGACAAACTCAAGAAACTCATCTCTGAACTCAACGGCAAATCCATCGATGAGCTTATCGCTCAAGGTAAACGAGATCTTCCGATTATATTACTCTCGCTCTTTCTCTTTCTCTTTTCTATCTCACGGGAAGGGCTTGTTCGTCGCGATCCGTTTCTACTTGTTCGCTCGTATGGTTGAACTTTATGTTTGTTCGGAAGCGACGCTATTTTTAATTACGTTTTTCTCTTTTTGTCGGGGATGCTTAAATGAAAAACTTAAAAAAACGTCCGAGTCATTTTCATGGTTGAAACGTGCCAAAAAATCCGACATTCCAAACTTAAAGAACCATCTTTGATTTCATTTTTTCCTCTCCTGCCCAGTCTCTTTGAGCCGTTACAACTGATTTCCACTTTTTACTGAGTTTGCAACTGCGGTTGATATTCCTCTTGCGTATCGTGTTCATCGTAGATTTTGTGGTACAAAAACTAGTATCGATATAGCCAGTCCCAAGTTTTCCCTCTTCCGATTTTGGTACGTATTTAGTTCTGTTCTGCGGATAAATATCGGCCGAAAGACAAATTTTTCAACGGAATTACAAGACGGTTGGAAAACCAATTTTGATAATTCTATTACCAGTAGCAGCTATTGATAATCATATAGTCGGTTCAATGCTAGACCGTTTTTTACTTTCTGCATTTTTTGAATTTAACTTTCATCCGCCTGTAAGAAACACGCGTATCTTATAAATACACACGCGCACACATATATATTGAGTATACATACACGGTGTAACGTAAATAGAGATCCACCGTAAAGGATTCAATTTACCGGATAGTTCACTATAACATTATTTTCACCATTTTTGTTAAAAAAAAATGATTTTTTTGACAAGTATATAACCTTTTGTTACAAATTTGGCTGTATTATTCAACAATAATCATTATCTTGTCATTTTTATTTCCGTTCTATGCTGCCGAGTAATAGACCAATCGTGAAAAATGGGCGTGGGGTAAATAATATACAATCATTTTTCACGAAATATTTTTTATTCGAAAGTCTTCAATAAAAATGATAAAAATAATAATACGGTATGGTGAATCGTCCGGTATATCGAATCCTCAACGGTAAACGACTATTTACGCCACACCCTGTTTAAACATTATTAAGTATTGCTCCAATCATGCGAATTTCGGGTATGCGTTATTACGAAAGTCTCGACTCATTTGTCAGTTTCGATAAATCAATTGAACATTCAGAATGGAGTATTAAAAAAAAATAATAATTTTTCGTGGCAAGCCTGAAAATTGATATAAACCGTGAAACAAACATAACAATTGTGTATAGGAGAGGCACACCTCGGTCCACACAACGGCCTCTCCGAAATTGCTGGAGGGGTCGACTCAAGACCGAGGTAGAGTAAAATGTCGTGCTCCACATTGGGACTCGCGTCGCATCGCCTCCCCAATACTAAGCCTTCAAACACCATTTTACCAATGGCGTATTCAAGGATTTTAGGCCGAGAAAATATAATGCGCTTTTATTCAGACTCGTCTGATTCTTGTTTCGTATTACCCGTAGGTCGTGAGAAACTGGCGTCTATGCCGGTAGGTGGCGGTGTCGTCGCAACTGCAGTTGCCGCCAGCGGCGGTGCGGCTGCCCCGGCGGAGGAAAAGAAAGGTCAGTCTTTCCCTTTTATCATTTCATTTTCGAATTTTAATAATAACTTTTTATTTAATTTTCGAATTTTCAACGGAATTATAAAATTCCCTTGGCAAACAATCAAACTCATCGATAAATGATGTCTCGATATTACCATCTTTCGCCTGAAACGTTTTGATGTAAACTTCTCATCGCTGATATCCGCGCAATCAACCGATTTATCCGCCTAATTCAAAAAACAAAATATTCACGGCACGAAACTTTTGTAAACTTTTAACAGAGGAAAAGCCTGCAAAGGAGGAATCCGAATCCGAGGACGATGACATGGGCTTCGGTCTTTTCGACTAAAGAAAAACATCTCGCGTACCTGATCTACATCCGAAGGGAGGGAAAAATGAATTTATTTGGCGGCTCGAGAGCCCGACGTATCGCTCGACGCTACGATTGTTACAGCGAATGTACACGCGTCCCGATACCCGTCGCGGCTGCTTGCGCTCATAAATAAATTCTTTTTCATTTTTACCACAGACGTTGAATTTTCGTTTTCTCTATCCGACTCCCGCGATTCTTTATTTCCCATTCCAGTATTACCGGTTATTCAAAACTCGGATATTACGTATTTTTTATTTACGTATATACGCGTATCTGTACATAATCCAAGTACATTTGTGTTTTCTTTAAAAAAAGCAGAGCAAGCATCAACGAAATGCCGGTCTTCATCTCGGGAGTGTCAAACGAAAAGTTACGTTTGACGCTCTCGAGATGAAGACCTATTAATCGTAAGCCGTGGCTGCTTAAAACCCGGATAGAGTTGTCGACGCTCTTGAACGCGATTAATCATTGTTCGACGTATATAACGTTACCGTTTTTTCAGACCGCCCCGTCTGAAGCGAAGGGAGCACAGGTTTTTCTACAGAGAGATCTTTTTAAAAATCACAATCGTTTTGGATGTCACTTGTCGTTATTTGTGGTTCCAAAAAATGCCGTTTGTAATTTTGACAATGATGCATGCAATTACCTATGCAACATCGGCCTTGACCTGCGTATTATTCGTGCAAAGCCGGACGTCTCTATAAAAGACGGTAGAATCCAGAGCAAAGCCCGCCTCGACCGAGCCGTGACGATTCGTGTTCTACCGTGTTACACCGTAGATTGCTGCGTGAATCGTTCGAATTATCGACCACACTCGCAGCTGTGCAAATTCGGTGACTCGACTGGATTTTCAAGGTTTTACTTCAACGCTGGTGGATCGTTCCAGTTAGTGCGGTTATCCTTTATTCTCGATACGAGTGTTCACAAATTAGTAGTCAATTGGCAGATTCGGTTAGGCTTTACAATTTTTTTAAACGCGTAACACCACTCTCGTCTTTTTCAAACAAATCTATTTGTCCCCTCAGAATCATATTTTTCTATTGTAATATATATAGAGTTACGAATTCAGGCAGTCCTCTAGGTTCTCGGCTGTTTTTTTTACGGCTTCAATAATTTTTTACGGACAAACCATCGAAATAATCAATCTAATTGTGTTTGCGTAACCTTTTTTTAACATTTAAATAAGCTTTACAAATTTTTCAAAGTTGAAATATACAATAGAATAAAAGTTATGGCGGAAAACGTCGAGTAAAGGAGGTATCGAAAATCAAAAAATCAAATGGCATTTTAATCTTCATATTTAAGACTCGCGATTGACCTAGAATGAATTCTAAATTACTAAAATTGACTTTTTTTATACACTTTTGAAAATTACATTCTATTTTTTAGTCATTTTTAGGGTTCGGTACCCAAAGGGTAAAAACGGGACCCTATTACTAAGACTTCGCTGTCTGTCCGTCTGTCCATCTGTCTCCAGGCTGTATCTCAAGAACAGTTATAGCTAGACACCTGAAATGTTCACAGATTATGTATTTCTGTTGCCGCTATAACAACAAATACTAGAAACAAACAAAAATGAATATTTAAGGGGGGCTCTCATACAACAAACGCGTTTTTTTGCCCTTTTTTCCTCGATATCAATAATGGCAACAGGTAGGCGCTGGAAATATTCACAAAATACTCCGTTGTATATTTACTTTAACAATAAATAACAAAATTAAAATAAAATAAATATTGAAGGGGGCCTTCCATACAAAAAACACGATTTTTTACCGTTTTTTGGTACGGACGGTACGGAACCCTTCGTGCGCGAGTCCGACTCGCACTTGCCCAATTTTTTTTTGCAAAAAAGCAAAAAAAGCTATCGACGCAATCGTGATAATCCTAGTCCAATCACTGGCTTATGGCATATTAAAGATACTGCCTGTATTTGAACAAGATCGGTGCAGTAGTTTCTGAAATATCGTGGTCACCGTTTCGAAAAATGCTGTTTCGAGAAAAACGCGTTTGAAAGTTCGCGCATGTGCGGCAAGCGCTCCGTATACCTGCTTTGTTCCAGGCCCGTGACTCGTGCACCACTTCGAATATCGAAAAATTCTTTCGCAGACATTTTCTACACGCGTTGTAGATGGGATATGTGAAGAAAACAAATGTTCTGATTTTTCATGACATTTTTGCTACATTTAAGGGCAAAAGTAGATTCTATCTTTGGAATTTACAATAATATTTAAGTTCACCGACAAACTGCTGATGCAACGAAGATGCGTGACAGATGTCATCGAAATCGGTAGAGTACTTTCACTCCAACAGTTTTGAAAAGCATAGTTTTGAGAAAAACGCGGCCATAGTCGCATAACTCTGTTTGCTCGGCACTCACGCTCTTCACGTCTTTTGGCGAAAACTCCAACAATTCTTGAAAATCCGATATGAAGATTGGACACAATATTCTTAAAAAATTAAACTATCATTTTATGGAAAAAAATCAATTTGATCAAACTTGTCAATGGTATTCCGGCTTTAAAAATTCTCTTTTAGTATACGCATTAACTCTAGTATACGTATACAAGATTTTACATCTCTCTCCCGCACACTTCTCAAGTGTCATTATGCCTCATATGCAGCTCACTTCTTATGTATCTGGCGTACCCGTACGGTACCAGCACTTAACAAACGTGGCGCCATCCCTGTTCGTACCCGTTTTTGTAGATCCTTTTTTTTCAAGCTTCCCAGATAGCCTAGCGTACGATTTCCCTAGGGCACTCCACGGCGTACCCGTACAGGACCAGTATTATACTGGTACGGTGTACGAGCGTACGACGTACCGTACGGTACCAGTACGGTGTTGGTACTGGTACAACTGGTACTGGTACAATTGTCGGTGTCCGAGACAATTTTTTTTTCCTCGAGTGCTTTTTTCTTCGATTTTTACGGGTTTTTCATTGTTTTTGTTCAAAAAAATTCAAAGTGATGTGTGAAGCCGGTGATAGTAGGGTGTTGTGCGGAAGTATGTATTTGTGTATTTTGTGTATTCTGTACAGAATTGTATTTGCATACGTTGTATTTGCAAATGTATTTGTATATGTTCAAATAAACGTGAATATAAGCTTTGCCAAGAAAATAATTGTGGCGGCGTTGCAGTCGATTAGTTCAATGCTATATATATATGTAGATCAACGACCAATCAATGGCCTCCGCAAACTACGCGCGATGGGCGACAAGCGAAAACCGATATCCAATGAGAGCTCAAGTATGATGGAAATGCTCTATGACAGTGAAGTTGCCATTGGATATCGCTAATCGCTCGTCGCGTATCGCTCGCAGTGTGCAGAGACCATAACCCATCAGCTGTCATTCACAAAGCGGCACGGGGGGGAGTAATCCCGCTATTGCGTTTATCTCTCCTACTCGCTGCCTCTCCTATCTCAGCTCGAATAAGAAAACTACGCACAAACACGCATGAAAATGGAACGAGCTTTGTTCTGCGCAAACGCCAAACGGTATTATACTCCTATTGGCCGAAGTTGACTATCTTTGCGGCGCCTCTGGCAGAATACGAAACTATTGAAACAACGGATTTCCAGTATGTATTCTCCTATCCTGCGTACACTCCTTTACTCTAGTCTCCATGGTCATCGGGCTAAACAAAATAATAGTACGCACCGTAACCAAAAAAAAACTATCATCACACGTGCGGTCATAATCGTCATCGTCGTACGGGCGTCAAGAGAATAATACTTGTTTTTATTTTGTACACGACTAGACACTTCAAGGGAATTCACCATTCAACAACTATGTTTCCTAGTGTCTTCAATTCAAATTTCCGCAACATATCGGTAGGTACGAATAGTTTATCCGATTCATAATAAATCACACTGCGCGGCGAATAATTCGATGCACGAGCGTTCAAAATTCTGGAGAAGCTGATATTCCTGTGCTTCGCCAGTTGCCTCCCAAAATTCGCACCCAATTTGATGAAAAGAAAAAAATCATCTCATCCGCGTATGTTGTTCCGTACGAACGAAAAAAACCCGCCGATGTTAAAATGGGCAAGATAGGTAAACCGAAGGTTTTGCAGCTTCTTTCGCGGGTCTGGAGCGGACCGAACGGTGCCCTCGCCGGCAAGCAGGCCGAAAAGAAAATGATCAATATTCTGCGAAATAAATTTCCAAATGCCCGGGTCATCGAAGTCACCGATGTCTCTGGTACAATTAATTCCTTCTTCGTCTATCCGACGGAAAATTTAATACATCGTCACAGTCGTTGTCGTTGCGTCGCAAAAAATGTCTATTGAATATCGATTCAGGTGGCTGCGGAGCAATGTTTCACATCAACGTGATTACTCCTGAATTCCAGGGCCTAAACACCGTCAAGCAGCACAGATTGATCAATGACGTGAGTTCGTGTTTTCTATAAACGACGAAATAGTTGAAATTTTTTATTTTCACGTATTTATAGAAGTTCGAGATTCATAATTTTACAAAGTACATAAACTTTGTCCAAGAATTAACGATATTGTTCAAGTCCAACGATTAATAATATTGTTGAAAAAATTGTTAACCCAATTTTCAAACGTGCTTCGAGCAGCGATAAAAATAATGAAATTTGGTATCCCAAATATAACAATTTTTTATTTTACCACGAGCGATGTCTTTCTGTTGATTTCAATTTCTGTTCTGTTATACTTTTGTACAGCGTAGCCTTCGGAATTGCATTATTTCTGAATACCGTTGTGTACGCGAGGAATCTTCCGCTTCCTTTCTCACAAATTTTGATGTACACGTTTTTTCTAACCAAAGTAAATCGAGACATCCCGCTGTGCCTACGCTCCGAGCGACGTCAATGGAGACGTAATAGTATTTTGCAGCAAAAATGTTAAGTACTGTTACGTCTCACACGCGCATAGTCGGATACTGTACAGTTATTAAAAAAAAACACCAAAAACTAATCCTTACTAAATGCCATTGTTACGTATACTGTTTGCTGGTAAAAACTAGAGTTCACCGATGACCAAACGGGGAATGCTAAAACTAGTTTTCATTCGGGCCAACTAATTCTTGAAAAGCTACTCGGTCAAGACTTTTGCCAGATTTCATTGAAGAGGCGTCAAACACAAACCGAATTAATTAAATTTCTCCGTGTAACGCAAGTTCCTGGTTGATTTTTTTGTTAGCACTTGTTAGTATTTATTTGTATGTTTTTGTTAGTATTTGTGTGAAAAGTCGTACGGAAACTGGCGTGCCTGGTTCTTACCCTTAGCACTAATTTTTCTTAGCTAATACTGGTTCAAGTAACATACAAGTTTAGTGATCGGTTCTAGTCCTCGCTAGACGAAACTACGTATGATAGAGGTGTTTAAACGGCATCAGCGGTTCCAGCCACTAGGAATCGGTAGTTCTCACTAGTCGATTCGATTCTGACCCAAAAATTGGTTTCGTCTCTACCTTTTTGAATCTATATTCGAAATTAATGAACTTGAAAAATTATTCTTGTTTGTTTGCAGACACTGAAAGATGAAATCAAAGACATGCATGGGATTCGTATAGAAACTGGAATACCCAGGCCATAACAATAAAGTCGCATTAAATTAACAAAAAAGTAATATAGGTGCGTCCAATCATCCTTTCTTTTACTAAACAATTTAATTGTACTTATACATTTGTGGGGCATCAATAGAGCTCTTGATGAAAACGGTGAATTTTCTGTTTTGTGTACATACTGCGTTGAAAATTAAATAGCAATGTCAAAAACTACTGATCTGCGTTCTTTGCTTTGATGCGAATGAAAAAATAAAGAATTGGGAAATACGAGTTCGTTAACTATTCCGGGAAATTGGAAAAGTTTAGAATATTCAGGTTGTTCCGTACCGTGGAAAATATAATGAGAAAGGACATCGTTCAAAGACAAGGTCTGCATCCTGGGACTTATAAATGTGAATAAGATAACTCGAGTTGTGTAAATAAATTTTTCAAAAATTAATAATTTTTATCGTAAAATAAAATCGCTAAGCTTCCCGTTTATGAATTCTACAAAGGCTGGTCAGTCATTAAGAAAAATTTAACCGCGCCTGAGAAACCGGAAGTGCATTACGAAGAAAATTGACGAAGATGAACCGGTACAGATTTTTAACGCAACCTTCGATCAAACTCAATGCGGGTCAAACAAACGAATGGAAAATAATGCTCGCGAGAATTTTGAAAAATGAATCTATAGTTGACAAACGAGAAATCTACAGTTTTACTAATACACGTAGTAGCGCTACTAATACGCGTTAGTAGCGCATGCTTCGACTCGTGCAACACAAGGTTCGAGAAACATTGTGGAACATTGTGCCTTTCCGTGAGCTTAAGGAAGCAAGAAGCTGGAGAAACGGGACGAACTTTACCGGGTGTGGATTTGGGGTTGAAAGATTCGAGGAATGCCATAATTCGGAGAATCGATGCGATCGAAGGAGGTTATCGAAGGTATCAAGAAGAATTACGAGAATAGAGTTAGTTATTTTGGATAATACGCGGAAATCGATTTTGTCTTAACTTGGAGTTGATTTCGCGTTGCATACCGAGATTCCGGATGCCGATTCGTAGAGTCAAAAATAACAAAGTGAACTAAAAGTAATGAATGAAACATCTCAATTAATTATTAACGCTAAAATCACAGGTTATCAAGAATCACAAGAGTAACGAGGGTATTAAGTAAATATTCATAATCAGAAAAAAAACAAATCGACGTAGTAACTTTGTATTATTATATTTATTACAAATAAAATGATCTTAACTAATACAGTTTATTTCACTTTCATATTACAATGATGCCGGTAACTTGTATTATCTACTGACTCCTTCCCAATAGTCTCAATGGACGGTATGACTCGCGGCTACCGACAAGCACCGTGTGAACTGAACCCATGGAGACTAGAGTAAAAGAGTGGACACAGCGTGCTTCAGAAGTGGACACGAAATCCATGTCTCTTGTGGTGGCGTTGCAGTCGCTGCAGTCGAGTTCAATGCTATATATATATGTAGATCAACGATCAAATAACCCGTTGGCTGTCGTCCGCAAAGCGACACGGGGAGGGGGGGAGTAATCCCGCTATTGCGTTTACCTCTCCTACTCGCTGCCTCTCCTATTTCGGCTCGATTAAGAAAACTACACACTAATGCGCATGGAAATGGAACGAGTTTTGTGCTGCCAAACGGTATTATACTCCTATTGGCCGAAGTTAGCTACCTTTGCGACGCTTCTTTCAGAATACGAAACTATTGAAACAACGGATTTCCAGTACGCTGGTACTACGTATTCTCCTATCCTGTGTCCACTCCTTTACTCTAGTCCCCATGAGCCAACCTATCAAGGGAGCCGCATTGCGAGCAGTGCCGGAGCTGGCAGCAAATTCTAGCAAGCGATCCAGCAGCAAAACAAGCGTCGTGTGCATCGGGCCTAATTCTCATACGATTTTTCTTATCTCTCAAACTCTCTCAAACTATTTTTTATCATCTACGCTACATTTTAGATACATTGAGCAAGTTTCCATATTTTCAGCTCGCGAATGATGGGCAGGGTGCGTTCCATGCGTGCCACGGCCCTGCAGTTATCTGTGTTTTTGAAATATTCTTATATATTCTTAGATTTCATAAATTATGAACTCTCAAATGATTTTATTGAACCCTCGAATCGTCTCGAACGATTAAAAAAAATTTGAAAGGGCGTTTGTAGGGAAATCTAGGGGCTAACTTCACGCGAAAATGCACATTATTTTTTTCTCAAACACTATTAACTCTGAAACGATTTCTCTTTTCTTTCAAACTCTCTCAAACGATTCTCAAACATTTATTACAATCATTTATGATCATGTAGGGCACCAACTTGACGGCGGAGGTGTTATTTAACTTTTCCCCTCTCTATCAACGCAGCTCACTTCTCGTGGTTCTGGCGATAGTGGCGCCATCCCTGTAGTGGAGATTTTTGGACCTACGTTTTTCAAGTTACTCCATAAGAGTGCGGACTCCCAAACAAACTGTAACCTCTATGCTTTAAATGATCTCGTTAAAACACAGCTTTTCAGCTTGTGTTCGACGAATCTTGTTTATATACTGCGAGTCTTGAATCATTTTCTCAGACTTTTCAATCGTAATAATATATCATACGAATGAAAAAATATCGGTAACCACTACGAGTCTTTTGACGTCTCAAATTTGACGTCTCAGTTGTTTAAATTTCATCTTTTCGGAAGCCGATAATTTATTTATTTATTCGTGGCAATCGTAGAAATGAGTATTACCGGTACAATACTGCACAACAAAGTGCGAGAAATATTGCCGGAGCTTCCCTCGGGGATAACATCAGAAGTATTAAGTAAAACTTCCAACGACCCGATAACGCAACCGTTCTTGAGGTGGTTCTGTACCAACGTCGGATGGGACAATTATCTATCTCCGGAAGATGTCAAACTGTAAGCTCCCCAACGAATATCAAATCCCGAAACTTCAAAAATAGCCAAAGTCACTTTGTTTATTCGTTCGTTAATCAACAAATTAATGCATTTGATAATTAGTACAAAGTACACTTCGTTAATCGTTATCATGGTTGTCTCTGGGATGTTGAACCTTGCTACAAATAGGTGTCAGAGAGCGAGAGAGAGAGAGAGGTAGAGGGAGCGAAAATTTTTCAATCGCAATTTTCGAAACCCAAAGCATTTTAGCGATAAATGAAAGCATCGAACTCTATGTAAATGAATTTTACAGAGACCGATGCTCACCTGATTCTAAGAAACTCGACGATCCATGAAAGAACGCGATTTAAAAATTGGTTAAGTTCCGTCGTGTCTTTCATGCGTCGTTCGAACTCTCCGTTAAAGTTACCGATCGATACGAAATTCGGGTAGCGCGTCATATCACGCGACGAAACATCACTCAAACGAAACATCATTGTTCGGGTTCGTTTGGGTTTGTCTGGATTTGTTTGTGCGTGTTTGTTTAGGTTTTTTGGGATTTGGTTGTTTCTAGCCTTCCCGGGGATATTTTATCGTCGTGATGTTTCGTCGTCTAATATTTTGTCGTGCGCTCAAGTTTCACGGAACCGAAATTGGACATGTAGAAAAATATTATCTCGTATTCAACATTTATTATTAAAATTAATACGTCAAATGATTATAAATTGTAAGATTAACAGGTAGATACATTATCATAAACGCAATCGGTATACTTACTCGACGGATATCGCTCTTCTTACGCTCTTAACAATAATTTTAATTGTAGGTAACTAATTTGCGTTCGTACATCAATTTTTCCCTTTATTTTTATAAAAGCCAGACAGAATCGTTCAGGTACAGTCCAGGATTTGGAATCCGCCACCGTTAAGTACCGATGAATCGGCAGCTGCCGTTTTTAATCTCACTTTTAATACAGTCACGATCTATAGTTTTTATTATGAAAAGAATTCATTAACAGACACGAAATTCTACGCTACGCAAAACCTACGTTTATTTCGTTCAGGGGTCGCTAATTACACAAGCGAGACACGCATCACAGAATCCCACTAACGATTTTAGAACGGTCCGCTTTTTCGAGTTATTCCCGCTAAACGACAAGACGGTAAGATCACAGATTCTCAAAACCCAGCTTGTAAAAATCGTAAAACCTCCCATTTTCAAGACGGCGCTTCGGGTACGAAAAAAGCTCAAGAATGAAGATAATAAAGCAAAACGAACCTGGCTGTACGCGCTTGAAAACCCTGTTTGGTAAACCGGTTGACGAATTCTTTTTGCCCGAGATATTCGATATTTTCTTTCGGCAAAAAATTTACAATGCACCCGACAATTTACATTGCACCCGACAAATGATATCAGTCGACTAATCTATTCGCAATTGGCAGAATTTGATGAACAAATATGATCTTTATCGATAGGGAGAAGCACATTAAAAAAACCGGAAAATGGTTGGACGGCGACGAATTGGATTCAGCCCTGGCCGAAGCAACGAACGATTGTCCGGAATTAATGAAACTCTTGAATGTCAATTCGGAGCTATATACGGAACTCTCCGAGGAGCTGGAATCTGAGAAGGATGGCCTCGCGGAGGATAAACTTAGCTTGGAAATGTTGGAAGATAGTTTGAAAAAGCTGAGGTAATAACGAGCGAGATCACATATTTTTAATCAGTTTTTATACATTTTTCTCGGTATAACGAGCCGTTTTGCGTTCGCTGTGCCGAATATTATTTCGTTAACAATTATCGTCTTAATTAAATTATAACTCGTAGCGTATCACTAGAAAGGTCATTGGGCATGTTTGACCCGCTTCATCAAAGATTGCGCACGAAAAACACGCGTTTTTAATTAAGCGATTCAATCCTAATTTACGTTTTTGATAGTTGTACGTAATAAGCCCTGTTTCATTCGTGCACACCGTGGCTCGAATACCCCAACAAAATAGCCAATGATCTTTAAAAAAAAGTTTCTACTCGATGCGTCGATAAGGGAACTGGGACACGAATTGGACGACGCGATCGAGAGAGAGGAATCACGGTTTAGCAAGGATCGTACGCGAACGAGCACCGTTTATTCGGAATGCCTGGCCGCGCTCGAAGAATCCGACGACGCTCATCGGCAATTTTTTCACGACATCGAGTCTCTGCTCGACGTTTACGCGGACGCCACGGAGAAAGTGAGTCGTCGCTCGATCGAATTTATTCTTCTTATGGATTATAGCGAGCTCATCGAAATCGGGTCGAACGGTCGAAGCTTCGACTCGTTCGATACATTTTTTTTTTTAACGTACGTTCTCCCCTTCCCTTCCGCCCTGGTGCAATTTCTTTCCCGCATTTTTCTAAACAAACGCCCATTTTCACTCAAAATTTGTCCGATTCTCTCGGCGACTCGAAACTTCTCGGAAAAATCCAAATATTTCCTCGTTAATCCAAAATTTCCAAGATTTATCCGGATTTTTCGAAATGTTCTCTATTTCCGTATTTAACTTTTTTCGAATTTCGTAATATCTCCTGCATTTTTGAATATTCTTCTACAGTACGATATAAACTTCCAAATACTTTGTCGATCACCGGCCTCATAAAAAATCAAAGAAGCGTCATTCACAGTTTGATCGAAAGTAAGGAAAACATGGTCATTTTTGCCGACAAACTCGTATTCCGCGGATTTATCGCTTCTTCGAAATTCTTCGAACAAGGCATTCCAGAAGACTAGAGAATAATGGGAAATTCTCGTAGATAAAATGAGAAAATCAGAATAACGCGAAAGAAAGAGCCGAACATTGGGCAAAATCGACATATTTCAAGATTATTATTTATCATTTTCCCGATATTCTCCGAATTGGGGAAAACGCAGGAAATATGAAAAATTAAAAAAAAATGGTAGGGGGGCCTCTCAGGGTCCATAAAACTTTTCCAGTCGCTCTGGAATACTTAAACCGTGTTCGTCGAGTTCGTTCGATATTCGATGATAACTGACTCGTCGCGTTTCAGAAATCCTCGGCCGTTGTTTGGACCCAAATGCCCCTGGAAAATTTCGCGAAGCAAATGGAGATGCACAACGAGTATCTCGGGCTTTACGTAAAGCGACATTTCGGCGGTACGGTTGGTCCGGTCAACGATTCGGATTTTGGCACGTCGATGGACGACGGAAAGGAACGATGCGGCGACGAGAGAGTTCACGAGTTGTTGAATTGCCAAATGAAGTAACTTTCGCAAATTCATTTCTACCGACGCGTTAATGAAATCGTGACTCCAACTGGGTTCAAAGTAATTCTCGATTGGAGTTTTTCTCCCTCTTGAGATAATACTTTCGACAAATTGAAATTTTTCATTGTTTCTTAGAGGAAAAGTTGATTCGTGCATTATTGATAATTGTTTCAACGAATTCGATATTGTTCGCACGATAAAAACGGGAGAGAGCAATATCGAGCGGTAAAAAATATATCGAGGCAAACGCTCGTTCGTGTTAATTGTGGAAGTTTTATTCGCGTTGCAGCATAATAACCTCGAAAATGCGGGAGATTAATTCAAAAATGAAGGACGCCGCGGGTGTTACGACGGCCGCACACGCCACCAATATTTACAACAACGGTCGCCCGATGATTCCTCAGTCCGAGGGCCAAATACAGTGAGTAACCGTCGAACGAATAACAACCACGCACCCACAATTCAAATTTTATTTATTCGTTGTTCAACGTCATTATCCGTGAACTACGTAAAAATTGCCCGTAAAATGTCCCGAAACGACCATCAAATATTCATTATCAGCCGAGGAATACCTGCATATATTTGCACAGGTTTATGAAAAATTAATTTCTACGGTCTAAATAAACGAAAGAAACATTTTTGCACGGACGTTCGACGGTCAGAAAAAGTCCATTGGTAGAGCGAAGGAACATTTGAAATTTATATTTAATACGTTCGCAGCAATTGTCATTAGTTTCACGGCAATGTTCGATCGATCGAAAAATCGTAAGCTTCCGAACAAATATTAAATCGCCGATGCCTTTCTCGGAAGGCTTTCACATTCGGATTCGAAAGAACCGACTTGCCCGAAAATCAAACCTCGACGATCATCCGAGCGTTCGTAACAAAAATGATTCTTTTCCGTTAACCAAAATTATCTCGAGACTTCCGATACGGACGTTCTCCGCAGCAATTTTCGGATCGTTTTTTAAAGCTGAATTGGCCCAGTGATCCGAACGGTACACAAACTTTTTACCGAATGACGCATACTCGAACGACGTTTCCCCGAATCGACGCATTCCCGAACCCAAACGAGCCCAAACAAGTACAAACAAGCGCAAACAGATTCGAACCAACCCGCATCGAAACATACGCGCCCAGACCCACTCGCGCATCTTTTTTAATTGAAAAATTAATTGAATTTATCGAGCATTTATTTTTCGGGGGAGCGCCATTCGGGAAAACGTCGATTCGAGGATTTATTTTTCGGGGAGATCCGACGGGAGGGCGACGGGGGAATTTTAATTAGCGGATAGGCCCACGTGACAATGTCGAAAACGTAAATAATACGAAGAGACGCGTAACGAGGAAACGATTGAGAAGGGTGTTCACTCGTGTGTTTTTTTGCGATTCTCGATAAGAACGGAGATAGCGGCGCTGACGAGCAAACGTGACTTCTACGAGGAAAATATCGAGTTGTTACGGGAGAAGCAATTATCGGAGGTGGTCAGGCGGTACGCGAGATTGGTGATAACGAGGATGCTCGTGGAAGACGGAGACGCGAGAGCCGCGAGGAGAAAGCGTCGTTTGGAAAAGTTGGAGAATTTGCGAGAGCTGGCGCGCGAACGAGGCCACGGTTACACCGATCTTCTCTGCACGCTGATGCAACTCGAGCTCCGTCGTTTGACGGAAATCCTCGAATTCATCGCCGACGGACGTTACTATCTCGCAACCGAGTACGGTCTTTCGGCGACTCGATCTGTCAGTAGCGATCGCCTCGAATCCAATCGTAACTATCGATCGAGTTTGAAGCTCCGCGAGATACGAAGAGGCCCCATCTTTTGTTTTTTTGTTTTTCTCCGCGCACAGGAAATCATGCGGGAGCAGCGAGCCAAGTACGAACGAATCGCCCGATCACCGTCCAAAGAACGCTCCGTCTTCGATAATATTTTCGTTTCCTTGATCCTTGGTCCGGACGAGTCTCCGGGTGAGACCAGCCTCGTCACGGCACGATACGATCAGTTGCTACTCGATAACCTCAACCGCAAAAAAGTTTTACTCGACGTTCGACACCGCGCGAGAATCGCTCGATTCACCCAACTGTGAGTTCTCTCTTCAACCCTGTTTCGTTGCGACTTTTTTCTCTCCTTTCGGCAACATTAATATATATATATATATATATATATATAACAACAGCGCGGACGAACAAACTTCGTCTCGATGAGTGAATAATAAATACGCGACAACGCGATTAATCGTTACACGATCGACAAAGGTTACCCACGACATTCGACAGGGCTGGTTAATCGACCTCTATTCTCGACCACCACCGCGAACCCCAACGTCTGTGAAAATGACTTTCGTCCGTGAGAATTCTCATTTATTACGTAGCAGTTTAATATTTGTCATTACGAATTTCTAAGCGAATGAGCTTTTTGCATATTCCGGCGACTTCCTTGCTATTATTTTTTAAAACGTTCGACGAAACGCGTATCATTAACGATTCTTTATAGTTATCGTCTGCGCTATTTTTAGAAGATGGCCTGAATTTTTTTGTAAGAATGTCAAAAAAAGACGCGTTTCGCGAATTCGGTGAAAAGAGCTTCGAATACGATTATTACGAGTTTGTTCAAAACAGCTTTTAGAAACGATCGACCATTGCGGTTCTTATGGATATTTTTTTTCATAGAATTTGGATATTTAGATGCGTTTGTTCGTTCATATTTTAATCGTGGGAGAAAAATATATACACATTTTCAAAATGCAAATTGGCCATCATCCGCATTAATGTTTGGAAGAAGATTTAAAAAAAAATTGCCGCACCGCTCGAGTCCTCCCTCGCGCTGTATTTATCAAAAAAAAATCAATAATTCTGCAAGATAAGATCCGTGTGTCGGTGAACCAGCATTTTTGCAGTATATGCAAAATTCAGAAAACGGCAGCTTAATAAAGTCAATTTTGTGATTTTTCATCCAATTTTTGCTATATTAAGGGGCAAAAGGAATACAATCTTTGGAATACAAAATAATATTTAGGTTCACCGATAAACGACCGATGCAACGGAGAAGCGTGACAAGTTTCATCGAAATCGGTGGAACAGTTTCCGAGCGATCGTTCCAGTAGTTGAAAGAAACATAGTTTCGAAAAAAAAAAACGCTCTCGGCGTCTTTTTGCGAAATCTCCAACGTCGAACAATAGAAAGAAAAAAAATGAATTTTTTCAAATTTTTAACTGGTCTTCCCCCTCAAGCGCGAACCCGCTAGCTATATCAAAATGAATAATCTTATTTTTTTAACGATAGAATGTTATTTTCAGTATGTGCGAATCGCGGAAACGCTCGCTGTTGTCGATTCGCGAATGGTCGTTTAATTGCATTTTTCAATGTTATTTATGTTCAATTGCAAATACAACGGCTGTCGGTAATTTCCAAACTTTCGAATAGTTATCAAAAAGTTATTGGGAGTCGAAACGTTCCGAATATTCGCTGCACGACGGATAATAAAATAATCACTTATCTTGAACCTCTGTAAACTCGGAGCCAACTAATTCGCCGTTAAATTACGAATTATGTTACGCGTAGACTAAAATTAATAGGAAAAGTATACATTCCTATGGGAAATAAATAACTCAACCGTGGTTTTGCTCTAGAAATATGTTACAATGAATATTTATTGAATCGTTTTATTAAACGTCGAAATAAAACGTTTGTCGTTCATTAAAAAATGCAAATTGTTGCCGTTTTACAGCCAGGACGATATAACGTTGATGTACAATGCGGAAATGACGGGTGCGACCCGTAGCCTAAAACCAATGACGCATGAGCTGTCGAATCGACTCGGAAATACTACGAGGCGCGTCAACGACGTTAAGGCGGACGTCGATCAGACGAGAGCTAAACTCAAAACTATGGCCGTAAGTTGCGGCAATATCATTATTTACATTTTTTTGTTATTCTCAACCGATTTTATCGTTCTCGTTTCAATCTCATCTCGAAAATAATGGGACATTTTTGTAAATTAAATTAGAAAATCTAATAAAATAAAAATTTAGAATATTTAAATAAAATTAGAAAATGTAATTAAAAAAATGATGTTTCTCATATTTTCCCGACTTTCTCCGAATTGGGAAAACGGAGAAAATATGAGAAATTGGGAAGAAAAATATAACCAGGGATACTCGTAATAATGATTGTTCAATAACGGTGATTGCTTAATTTTGAGGGAACGTTGTTAAGACGCTATCGTAAAAGTTGCCATCTTTATTGACAGGTACAAACTTCGGAGAGTTCGTTCGAGCGCGACAGGAGAATAATGTGGCAACGATTTCTGGCCTCTCCCGAGGAATTGCAATCGCGGTACGACGAGGCCAAGCTAAAAATCGAGAGTTCCCACTTCTCGATAGCTACGAACGTCTAACCCCTGAATTTCGAACCTGCGAAGGAACGAAGCAAACTCGAAAACTATGTATTTTTCTACTCCGAGGAAAGAGAACTGCGAGGATAACTTTTCGTTTTTTTTTTAATCAAGGAAAAGATGGGCAGCGCGTATTTGTTCTTTAAGGTGGATTATGTCGAGAGGAAATGAAGCTACGCGACGAAAACGCGTGACATATTCCAAAATGAAGCTTCGACTCTGCCCTCGATACGATAATCATACCTGTCCCATAGGAGATAAATAAAATAAACAAATTCAATACACGAAAGATTTTTTTCTACGGAAGACATCGAAGAGTTATCCGAAACGAATTTCGAAAAAAACGTATACGCATTTTTCGTCGATTTACCCAAAGTATTTTTCCTTTTCGTTGTCGTCAGTGATTCGAAGTGAATTTAATCAATCGCGTGCCTTCTGGGATAATTATTAGAAGAGAGTACAAAAATATCCAGTCGAAGGTTTAACGACAAAAAACATTCGTAAAGTATTTTTATTTTCCGCGAGCACGACGGTTCTTCCCTCATTTTTGAATAATCCTGCCGTGTCTTACGGATCGTTAAAGCCAGAAGCGCAGTGACGTAATGGTACAGAAACGTTCCTTCGGCCGCGACACGAGTCTCCACCGAACGCAACAGCGGTTCTTTTTTCTTTTATTTCCTGCCGAACGAATGTTCACCGATTATCATTTTTGCGCTTGAATGGATCATTACCGCTGTCTTACCCGAAATAAATATTATCACGGCGTATACTCACGAGCGATTAATATATATTTCGGTAATTTGATACTTTTGCGGTTTTTTTGACAAATGGTCCCCGATTTTTTGTTTCCGATAAATAACTGTATTTTGTTATAAATAATGGTATTATTGACGCGGAAGAAGGTTCCTATCAATTTTGGATTTTTTATTTTTTTACCCAAACAAATAATGTACGTTTGGGTTTGTTTGGGTGAAAAAAATAAAAAATCCAAAATTGATAGGAACCTTCTTCCCCGTCAATAATACCATTATTTATAACAAAATACAGTTATTTATCGGAAACAAAAAATCGGGTACCGTTTTTCGAAAAAGCCCCCTAAAGTACGGAATGACCATTTTTTTCAATCCGTAGTGCTTCCCCGCGCGAACAATGATATAAGAAACGGAATAAACGTTCATTGAGCTATAAGAAAAGTTTGAAAATTCGACTAAAAACTTGATGCGAAATACCGCCTGTAGGTGTCGCGTCTTTCAGTGCAGTTCCCGTACCGAAGATATAGGTTATACGGCAATTGCTCGGTAACGACGCATGCGCAAAAAATACGTGTATACAACCATTGATGGAGCAAATATTTTTTTGGAAGCTATCGCGGACCACAAAAATGGCGCACCAACTCCTACTAGGCTATTGAGTATTTTAATACAGCGATTAAAGTGAAAATACTAATTATATGAAATTTGTACTTTGATATATACTGAGACGATGAAGTTAAACATGTTTCCCAAATGATTTTACGATCTTTCCAACTAGCAAAGTGGTCGATTGTCGCCTCCCGTTTGGGTTTCGCGTTTTTACGCTTTTCGCTTTTCGATGCCACCGCTCCGACGTTTCGTCATTTCTCTAAAAAGAGGAACGTAAATAATCTAAATTACTATACAATCAAATACTCCGAAGATTACTGATGTTGACGTTACGGTTTACGTATACATATTCAAACGGTTCTAAAGGAAGTAAAATCCACAAATGGGTCGAGCAGACTTTCATCACCGAGACGTGGAGTAGGAAGTTGAAAATTCGTCTGGATTTTTTAGTTTCGACCCGGCAGTACTCAAACCGGTACGGATCAAATACCAAATAAAACAGGACATACGATGTTTCACGAATATTATTGTTTATTTCTTTTTGTATGAAAAAATTTTTACAATTGTTTTTCTTTAAATTCTACAACTTAGACGACGAACCAAACAATCCATTAAATTAATTCTCCCCGTATATTCTTGGAGAACGGTCGTGGCTTCTAAAATATAAATACACAGGTGAAGCGAAGCGTTACTCCAAAAACAGCGCATCTCCGATAAGAGCTCCTCTGTGTTTCTCGTAATCATTGGCGAAGCCGCTGTTTTCACCTTGACCCCATTTTTCATACAAACAAGTTTTTACCGTCAGCCGAATTTTGAATGAAACTATCGTTCGCGCGGTGTAACGTAATTGAACTTCCGTCCTACTGGAAACTCTGGAAAATTCTTATAAATCGCGTTTACAAAGTGTAACAATTTACAAGACTGAATTTCGCATTCGCGTTTCGAAGACAGTTTGTGTATTTTCAACGATGAATGTTGGAGAGTCTCCTTCCGCGATATCCAAAGAACTTGCCTTTTGGGATGTTAACGGAATAGTTGCTGCGATGAAAGTTGTCGAGAGAAGACCGACTCGAAGACTTTTGTATCCTAGCTCGTAGGATATTTTCATGCTCGAACGGTATAAGACCGAGGCTCTAGGAAAGCGCATTTTCTTCGTACGAGCATTTTGGATCGGTGGAAAGAGTATACGAAATGAAATGGTGCGTATCACCGATCGATTCGGAGATAGAGAATATCTCGGAAAATTGTCATTGGCCGCGAGCTATAATCTTGCTCTCGATTCGTGAAAAGTGATCCGTGATTCGTTACCTCCAGCGTTGGAAAAACATGGATTGGAAAACAGGGTCTTGGTCGCGTAGGCGCGCTTCTCCTGAGATAAGCCTCGTCGGACCTCGCGGAACGGCTCAACTTGAGGCATGAAGGATTTTCTATTGTAGAGTGCGTATGTTTGTTTGGGTTTGAGTTGTTTGCCGTTATCGAGCGATCGTTAGTATTCTGTATTTTCGTCTTTACGAGTGACAATTTTATCGTAACGCGTTTCCTAAGTGTTAGCCCGTGAATTCGACGTCCTTGTAAACCGAGAGTTCCCCTGGTGTATTTTTAATCTTGGAGACTAAAATTTTGTGCGTCTCGTAAAAATATTCTCTAAGGAAAAATGTAGAATTTGCAGCTGGGATTCGACAGTGTTGCGGGATCTAGTTGTGTTGTATTCTAAAAGGATGTAGCACAAAAGTGGAATTTGGCAGTTCGTACATCACAGTTCCGCACCAAATGTCCGCGCGTCTATACGTTTCCACGTTCGGTGTTTCCACGTTCGGTTGCTAACAGTGGTTTCGACACGGCGTTTTTCGTTATCCATGGCTCTTTATTTATTTTTTTCTTCAACGATAAAAATTTTTTTCAATGAACGTCGCGTTCGGCCCGAATATGTCGCGCTTCGGCGGCTCGCCGCACATATTCCTTTTTAAATGATGCTTCGAGCTATGCTTGTGAGAATATACAGTGATAGGGCGAGTGGACGAAAAGAGAACGAAAATGCAACGTTGCCGTGTGTTAATCTTATAAGAGAATTAATAACATCGAAGCGTCCGTACAATGATAATTCACACGGATAAGCTTACTTAACACGAATTATTTAGACATTTTTAGCTAGACTAGTATGCAGCGATTTTAGAGCTGAGAGAAGCGATATACTTGGAAAAGTCTACGAGGTATTTCGGAAGCTGACGAAGGAAACGTTTCAATAAATTGTCATCCGAAATAAGTGAGCTTAATTCGATCAATCAAATAAACTAGCTATATTCGACTCGGTGAACTGTGCTCACTTATTTCTTATTACTCGTCGACAAGAGGCTGTCGGGTATCTTGATGTGAAAAAGAGAATGTAATACTTGTGGCACAGATTTAATTTAAGGCTGAATATTAATCTTTTTTCGTAAAAGTGGAAGAGAACGTTAAAAGCGAAAAGGGTTGTTTGTTGGAAAAAACGGGATTTTACCCTCTTAAAAATGTCCTTCCACAATGGCGTTGCAGTTGAAGCAATGATTCCGGCTGTTTAAGGTGCCTCGCTTATCATTTAACGATAGGCGGTTGGACGTGCAGTGCACTATCGCGCGTTTGCTGCCTTTCCTACATTCGAATTTTTATTCGTCAAACGTAATGGCACTTTGTAATTTGCCGACAAGGAATTTAGCCATTTAATCCGGCGTCACTGTATCCACTGTTCGACTTCGGTGCAAACTGACGCCGCCACACGGTACGCGCGCGATGAGTGGGTGCTTTTTGCACGCAATTGTGTAAAAAGCAATCTTCCAATAAGAGCGTCGCTTTCTCATGGACTTTCGTATTCTCCCCTCTCATTGGCTATTGCTCATAGATTGTCGCGCGCTCTGTACAACGGCCAAAATATTCCGCGCTGATTCAATAACTATTGTCAATGTTTCATTCGTATATTTTTCGAAGAATCTTATTAACAAATATTATTCTCTCTTAAGAACACTTTTTCATGAAATAGTACGAAAAAATGGTCAAACGTCAAATATGTAGTACGCCGCAGCACCGCTCGTGTACGCTTTGTTCGAATCATACGCCGTAACGGTACGGTACTGGTACGGTACCACCGCTCGTTTCCAATCATGTCCTATATGTATCAAGTGTTAGTGGGTGCGCGCGCACAGCCGCAGACACGGCACACTCACGCGTATTAATCTCGATTACCAGGCTTCCTCAAAACCGTTTACTATAATCCACGCTTCTCGCCGCTTTTTACACCTCTCCGTACCACTTCGCGCTCAACTCAGGGAATATAAAAATATCGAATAAAAGAATCGTTATGCACATTACTTATTTTACGTATAAGACTGATGTCTTTGATTAAAAGGAAAATCCAAATAAACCAAGGTGGAGATTGACTTAATTTGACGAGATTGAAACAGGTAATCGTCGTTATTCGAAAAAAATAATTATCAGGCTAAATAGAGTTGTTCCAATATACGCAAATTACCGTTAAAAGAGCGAGAATCCCGAAAACGGTTGCTTCTTTAAAATTTTTAATTATTTCAAATTTCTTTATAACTATAAAACCAAAAATAATTTTGTCGTGCATAGTTCTTAGTCGTTGGTATAAATGTACGACCATTCGGAGACACGCCTCAAGAGGGTCCCGGTATCAAAGGTTTTGTCGCGTGTTTTTTCGGTGTTCCTCCATGTTCGAAGGAACAACACGGGAGCACGAAAAAAAGAACGCTCTCACGTTTCACACCGTACCCACATTTCCAAGGTATACGCATACGTAGAATGCAGAGCGTACGTCTCACAAGCTCGTGTATCGATTAGTCCGGTGAGTCGAGTTAACGGTTTGTTTACCCAAGCCCGAGGAGGCAGATGGCGCTACGCGCATGCGCCGTCGAACCAAAACAATAATAACAGGCTGGTAGGCGAGCGGAGGGAGAGGGAGAGAGAGAGAGAAAGAGAACGCGAAGGTTCACGGCTGCCAGCTGAAGCACCAGGCAGATCCACAATAGTTATTCGAGATTCGCTCTATTCTGACAAGCCTCGTTTGTTTATGAACCATTTTCTCTTCGCTGTCGTGTCTTTCCGTTCAAGCGGAAACGTAGTTAAAGAAAACGAAACGTTTCATCATCCGCAACGTCTGCACGTACGGTTATAAATCTCCATATATATATACACGAATATACGAACACACACAGATATATGGGCGGGCGCGTGACCGTGTGTCACACGTTACGGCGTGCGCCGAGAGCGCTCTTCGTTTCGGACGTACACATATCCACGGGTAGCAACGTTGTTCATCGCACAGTAGCAGGCGTGTGTGTCGCTCGGTGTGGTGTATCCGCCTGCTCGGTGATTGCCGTTGTGTCGCGACATTCCACAAAGCGTCGCAGTTTAAAAATAGTTACGGAAACAAAACATGGCGTAGTTAGTAAACAAAATAAATATCTAACGTTCCACACGGACATTCCGTCACCGGAATAAATATCTGGATCAGTTGAGAACACATTTTTTGGGTTTTTACATCGAAACGCGGCTTTCACAGTTTCTGGAAGGTGCGAGCGCCCGCGACGTACGGCCGATGAGTGCGCGAACGACCGTTTCTTTGGGATTCTTCGCACAGAAGAGTGCCGTCGATCACCGGCTCGTTGAGTTTTCAAGCATGATCGCGGAAACGACCATATTCCGGAAAAAACCGCAAGATAAATAGTTAAAAGTGTTCGGGTGGAATCTAGGAGAAGAGCGAGGGCGAGAGGCAGTGGCGGAGAGTGCGTGGTCATAGCGGTCGAGCGAGCGATAGGCGTCAAAACAATAACAATGCCGGTGTGCGTGCCAATCGAGTGAAACTTTGCGCTTGGTGGCGCGTAGTGATAAAGAGAGGGCAACCGTCCAGACGCCACGGCTCATTCACGTACGCACGTACATACGCGAGTTGCTCCTAGCGAGCCTTCTCTTTTCCACGCTCCTCGCTCGCTTTCGCAAAGAAACGCGTCGTCCTTTGCGATCCATACATACGCGCGTCTCTGTATATGTATATAAATATAAATATACGTGTATGTACATATATACATATATACACGCGTTTTCGTACATATACTTCCGTCGCTTTCTCTATCCTGGTTCGTCCGTTCACTGAGCATCGTTCGCTGGTCAGTGGAAAAACACTCGGTCTTCGTATCTTCTTCGATCACCGAATACCTCGCGAGAAGTTCCGACACTGTGAAAATTGAGAATATCCTAGCGATGAAAAAAAAAAATCGCTCGTCGCTCCGCAGTTGTGAAGTTTGAGTCTATTTTTATATACACGTATACACGCATATTCAACGTTTTCGCCGGGTGAATCACGCGCCTCGTTGATCACGCATCGGTCTCGCTTGGATTTGTGTATCCTCGTGTGCACGCGTCGCGTGTACACGCGCGTATACGCTAGCCTGCGGTGTATTCGTACGAGAGAACGCAACGCGTAGGTGTGACCAGCGGTGTTTGGATTTAGCTCGCGCGGGTTCGCGTTCGCTTCGCGTTGAGTTTTTTTCGGGAATCATCCGTGGGAATCGGTGCACGAAGACTTGAATAAATCGTATTCGCAGCTGATCGTAGAATCGATGACCGAAGCTCCGTCGTGTTCGCCCGTGGATGCGTCTTCCCTCGCGTGGGTCATCGGTAAGGACCGTGTATTTTTCGTCCCGGAATCGTTGGAACGCGACAATAGAAGAAGCCGAGTCCTCGTACCCGAGGAGAAACAAAGCGGACAAGCGGAGCGAAAGAGGCGGAGTACCGGGACGTGAAACTTTTGTGTCGAAAGAAGGGGAAAACAAGCAGAGAATACGAGTTCCGAAGCATTCGTACAGCGGGGGTATATTCACGCGCTCGCGAAGGCAGCTAGAAACGCGCACCTGCTACGTTCTTGAACACTGGCACATAGGAAGCTGGAACGTTCGACGAAACTTGGTTTCTCCGTCGTTTCTTCCTCCCGAGAGATGTCGGTCGCTTGATACAAATTTCATGATCTCGGAAGCAACAAGAATTAGGAACGATCGACGGTGAATTTCTTGCAAAATCATTGCCAAGCGAGTCCAAGATGCCTAGTGCCGAGGAGACAACGTATCTGTTCGAAGTAATGCCAGAAGTGACGCAGGAGTTCACGACGCGCGACGTCGATCTGCTGGTATCGCAAATAAAGGAAAATTTAAGGCTTTCCGGCTTCAAAGCGAAGTCCGCTCTTAGTCGGAAGAACCGACCGTCACCGTATTGCGTACCCTCGCGCTCGTGGGCCGAACCCGGTAATTGCGAGGTATGCGGGACCAGGAGCAACACCAACGGCGATGCACCCGATCAGAGGCATCTCGGCCATTATCAACATCATCATCATCATCATCATCATCGTCATCATCACCACCATCACTATCATCATATTCACAGCCACAAAAGGAATACAACGCGGGAGCACGATCCTTACGAATTGTTGCAAGAATTGCTGCGCGAGGGAGGACTGATCAAAGAAGCGGTCAAGAGGCTCCAGACCGATCTCGACGACCTGGACAACTCCGAGGAGGAAATCGTCGATGAGGAAGATGACGAGAGTGACGATGTGGCGGACGAGGTCGATGAAAAGAGACAAAGGAGGCGAGATGTTCAGCAGCAACGTCGCGTCAACGCGGGATACAGGAGAAAGCCGTATTTCTATGATTCCGAGGACGAGCCCTTACCATCCGTCTACGAACCCCTCGAACTGTGAGACTGACCGTAGCAACAACGGCGATGTATCGGCGTCCGGATTGTCGGTCCCCCCCCCCCTCCCCCTTTCGGCTACCTCCACCCTTCGTCCGTAAACCGTCGGCTCCCTCCGCGTTTCCCGTCCTCGAACAACCGGAATTCATTATTGATACAAGTGTACCAACTATGTATATTAGTAGGCATAGATAGTATAAATAGGTAGACCCAATTCGTACGGTCTCGCTCCTTATTTTGAAACAAGGCGCTTAAACCTGTGAGCCTACGGTTGATCGCTCGCGCACGGTCGAAATTTTGCGCGCGCGTATGCAGTTTTCGCGTGTGCGCGCGCCCGCCCGTTTGCGTTATATTTATAAAAGGATAGGGCTTATGTTCGAAATAAGTCCGCCAAAATCGAAGAATTGTTGGCTCACTGGTCGTCGAAAAGGTTGAGTCTCATCGGTACAAGTGAAATCGAGTGAATCATTGTGAACGAGTATCTCTCCCGTGACGAAAAGCTGTACGCCGCGCGGCCTCGGGATCTCTCGTTCCTTCCGGTGCGACTGTACAAAAAATGTAGTTGTACGCACACACGCGAAAAGCATAAACCCAAGACACGCCGTGATATGTTTCGCGGCCGTTCGCCCAGCGTGCGTGATGCGAAAATTACTTTGGACATACAGCGTTGAAAAAATAATTCTAAAGAATGATACCGCGTATCCCTCGACTGACGAAGACGGGCGAGGAGCACGGGCGCCTTTTTCGTACTATTAACTCTTAGGTCTAATTGCACGCCTGCGTGTTCGCGCGTTGGCTCGAATACAGGCTCGTAACAGTTTGGTTTACAAATTGACGTCGTCCAACGAAATCCCTGCGAATTTTTCTCTGGTCGGATTCTTCGCATTCGTATCAATTAAACGACTGACGAGACAGAAACGGAAAGCTATGCGCTAGAGATCTGGATAGAGGTCGTTGCGCCGCGACAAATGCCAACGCACCGGACCGGTAACTTCGTATGGGCTATTTTTCAAAATTGCTGTTTCAATCTATACGCGGCAACATTGCGTACACGGAAAAAAATATTTCCCACGTATTCAAAAGTTTACGACTCGTTTACGAAAGATGGCGAAGAATGAAACAACCCCGATCATCCAAACGATGAATGAAGTTAGTCGAATCAAGAACTCGAATCAAGGAACAACAAATTGATACTTCTGAAATCCGGTTTACCATCGTAAAAACCGGCCTTTGTCGTTTCGAGTAGCTTTGCACAAATATCCGCTCCGCTAAAATCGAATAAACTGCTGTGCGAAAAATATATTTTCCGTTGCCCACCCGAAAGAATACTTCATTCCGTGTAACGGTGTATGTTGCGTTGTCGAGATAACGAAAAATCATTTTGAAATTGCGAGGATCAACTTTAACCCTAGACACCTAACTTTCGTCGATTCGACGAGTACGCAACAAAATATTCGCGTTTAATAATAACGAAGGTTAGGTGTCTAGGGTTAACAACTGGAGAAAGTGTCAGTAATTGTGTCATTTGCTTGAAAGAATAGAGAATGCAATGATGCATTATAGTTTTTACATTCACTAATATTCTTCGGAATATATGGTTCGGAAAGACAAGAGTGCTGGTTTTTCAAGCGGTTCCTGTATTCGCTAATATCCGTCAATTGGGTTTTTCTAGTTTCTGTCCCGTATTACTTCGGCTGTGATCGAATTCGTCTCGGCGAGCCTCACAGCCGTCGGTTAGGCGATTACGCGCGTTCGCTTCAGGAATCTACATCGGAACATCTAGATCCCTCTCTCCAAACCCCGCTTTTCTAGAACAGCGGATTGGTACGGGGTGGGCACCAAGGAAACGAATTATGCTTCCAACACTGTTCGCGACACGGTGGTTACTTGATCTCTCGTCACCTGCTATACCTATACGTATGACGCGACGCTACATTAATTGCACCAACACTGAAAAACCCCGCGCGATGGCTTATGCATCAGTAGCGAATCACTCGACTGATAAATAATTTAAGAGCGCGTACAAGAATGAAAAATCGGGAAAACGATTGGACGGTTGGACGATAGTTCTTCCTCCGAACGTAAACGTTATCTACCGATAAAAGTATACCTTAAACGGCAACTTCGGAGTATTAACGATTTCGCGAAACTCCGCCGATTTTTTTTTTTTTTTTGCTACGAAGCCGAACGTGTCAGCGCGTGGAAAATTAGATCTTTTAACGTTTATCGAAAAAATCGGTGCTGAGTAACGACCTTTGATCGAACATCCAGACGGGCTCCTTTTATTTGTCAACGTTTTCGATATACTCGTATACGCAAAGTCCCGCGTTATTGATGAATTTGGAAAATTCAGTACAGATGGGAATACGCGATGAAAGGAGTTCCGTGTGTTTGGGTGATTCAAGGACCCCGCGAATACGCATTTTCGCAATACCAATAAAGTTAAACCGTTTTTTATTAATATTTTTCTTTTTTTTTAAATATAATTGCGCTGAGAGTCGAACTGTTTTTTGCGCTTTGTTGGATGTGTAATGAGCAAAAAAATAGAATTCGCTAAAAAATGACTCGTGACGTAAACGTTGTTAATTTTGAGAATACGATAAACGTGGATATAGGCGCTCGTTAAATTCTCGGCGCTTAGTTCCAAACACCCAGTTCCTAAACGGGAAATGTATTTCTTTCCGTGGCTCAGAAACCCGTAAACGGATTTTTGAATGTTTTGATAAACGGCATGACCCAATAACTCGAAACTATCACAGCCGACGTTTCATCAACGAAGAAAGGAAATGTAATTTCTCGAAATTCGTGTTTTTAAACGCCCAACGAGCACCAAAAAATAATCACTGTTAAATTTGTTCAATATTTTGAAATTGTTAAAAATTTGCGGATTATTCAATAAAATTGCAAAATGTCGAAATGAAACGAATGCATCGCATTTTACTTGAAGTAGGTGGTATCGTCGCGTCCAATGCGTCACTTCACCACGGGGACGCTTATCGTTTACGTTTCCACTTTGGCAACTTTATTTCTTACGAAATTCTCGTAGTACTCGACCCGACAAAAACCGGAAAAACATCGAAAAATCGAGAAACTTGAAGCTTGCGGGAAATAGCCTAGTCCTAAGCTACTTCGGTGACACAAATTTGGGTTGTTATCTTTTTTTAATCAAAACATTTAAAGAAAAATAGATTTATTGCTCATTTTGCGCGCTGTTTGGGCTTTTACCTGTCCCGTCCATGTCGCGGTATTCAAACTCCACCACGTTTCTTCTCTGTTCCACGATACTTCTTACCTGTTCAATACCCAACCAGAACCCCCGTTGCGGCCACAGCCGATTTACGCCCCGCTATACCGCATTTGCAAAGGGCACAAGGAAACTGCGGAAAACCCGGTATTCTTCCGATTCGTTGGTATACAGACTTTTTCTTAAAACGTGTATACCATCGTTAATTGGCCTACGATCAATATTTTTGATTATTGCGCTTCAATCGTCAAACGAATCAATTTTTGATACTTTGAGAAACGCTACTAATGACAACGAACGACAAAAATTGTAAGACGCAAAACGTTATTCGTGACTGTACTCCTGTCACATTGAACGAACGTACCAATTGCGTTTATAAAGGAAGCGTACCTCGTATTCCAAATGTGTACCGTTTTTGAGAAACCATGATTAAAATTTCACTAGCCGACCAATCGTTGTAACAATAACGACGAAATATTTTCTAGAACTTTCGCAATAGTATCTTACACCTTACCGATTTATTGGGTCATCGCTTAAAACAAATATGATTTTTTAAGGTTTTCATCGTATTCGAAAACGGTCGAAACTTGTAAGGGAGTTTTACGCGACTGAGCACGTACGGGTGATAACTTTTTCACCTAAGAGAAACAATCAGGCATAAGTGTCGATGATCGATGGCACCCAAGCCTTGTACGGATTTTGGTGTTCTTGTCTCCTTTTCTTGAATTATTGTCGAAACCTATTCGTATCTTTTATCGCGAACACCGAAACGTACCCGTTACACGAGAAACGGAATAAAAATAATCGACGCTCGATATTGATACAAGCACGCGAAAATTTTTGAGAGTCAAGAATGATCGCGATCTCGTTGAGGTGTCTCTTTATTTTTTTTTTGTCCGCCCGAAGTAGCGCCGCTAACGATAGTATCCCATCGTGTTTATAAACATTATAGAATAACTAAGCTCGTGTTAACCAAGTTCGTTACGTCCTGTCGCGGATAAGTCCCAGATTCCGCCTCCCGGATGTTTAACTTTCCAACGCGTACGAGCCTCGACGGCCACCCGTATTCTCGTCGAAAGGATTTTGCAGAAATTAAAAAATAAAATAAAAATAACAGCGAGAATGTACGCTGAAATAGATGTAAGAAAAAATAATGATGTTGACGCGTGAGAGCGGTTGTGGGCCGAGGATGACGATTTTATTGAAGTTACACAGCTCGGAATCGCTTTGAACCGACCATAAGAGTGAATCTTCGTCGAGCTTTACATTTTTGCCGTGCATGTTTTAGTGCATAGTCGATACCTACGCATCGCCTTTCAAACGTCGAACGCTTCGATGCATGATTCTTATCCCGAAGAAAAACGGAAGGCTTATTTTTCCGCGTTTGATCGATGGACTCGCGCGCGATTCGCCTCGGGTGTGTGTACGTTTGCGCGCGTTCATGCGTACGCGCGTGTCTGATAGGAAGCCAGGCAGCATTGTTAACCCTTAACTGGTATCGTAAAGTTGACTATCGTAACTGGTTTTGATAACCACATCTTCTAGGATACAAATATTCGCAATTTTTTTTACGTTTTATTTAAGAAAGATAAATAACACGCTTGTTTTATTGAACCAATCAATTTTTATTAATGTAATTCTTTTTACTTGATTAAAATGGCGCCCGCGCATGGTGCATAGTTTTAAAGGGATTCAAAAAAATATGACGCGCGGGGGCCGCGCCACCCCCACGAAACCAGTTAAGGGTTAAAAGTATGCACTTTACGAATGTATTAGGAATGTACTACCAGCTTCGGTTTCGCCAAATCCGCATAATCTGAGATATATTCTTTTACGTACATCGAAAACGGTGATGCACTTTTCTCCTTGCCACTTTTGGGTTTTAAGCCGTGCCGGATACGCAGAAAAGTCGTCAAAAAAACATTCGTTTTTCTCCCGTTTTTATAAAAAGGGAAGCCGTAGTGTTCTTTTTTTCAACTTGTTAGCGCGTATGTTTCATTTGAGAAATAGCTGTTTCGATTTGTTGGCATGAGCCAGACAAAACCAAACGGTTGCGCAACAAAGCGAGTTCTAAAATGATGTCAGGGTTTGCACCGTTGAGTTCGGAGATTTTTTTTAAATGATGAAAAATAAATGGTCGCGTATCTCAATTGAGAGAATTAACAAGTATTTCGAATAACAGTAAGGATATAAATCGTCGGTAAAGTTCCGAATTAGTTGTGATCTGATTAAAATTGAGTCTATTTTACTGAAATGTTTAACGTAAATTCACTTGTAGTACATTGCCATTGTTTTTACGACGCTAAAAATTATAAGTACCTATAACTGAAAAATTGGGGTTTTTTTTTTAAATAGAAATTGGTTAAGCGAAAGGACACGAGAGGAAGAAAATCGTATATAGAATTTCAGATTTTTGGAGTCGCGCTCCCGCGTTATTTACCGTTACGCGCGAAAATTTGCGACGATTCAAAGTGAAAACGCAAGCACGCCATGGGTATACGAGAAAAAAAAAGTATCTTCGATGGCGAATCGTAAGGAAGTTTTACTCGTGACCTCTGTCAATGACGCTCGATAAACTGAATTTTAGTTGAAACAAAAAGAAACCACGAAAGAAACGAAAGAAGAATCGAAAATAAAACAATTTGATGAAAAACGGTTACGTCGGTTGGACAGAAAATATTGATAAAAGTTTTTGTATAACTTGATTTTGTTGGCGTCGATTCGAGTTCCGTTTGTAATAAACAATTAAGATGGGAAGAGCGCGTGCTGAATAAATGTTCAACGGTCTATTTTTATTACAGCGATTTATATTCCGAGTAAGAATGAATGAGACGATTGTGTATTGAGGCGCTATTTTTCTTTTCATGAGGCAAAATCGTTATTTGCTCTCGCCTCCATTTTTCAATTTTTTTTTATATAGGATTAGTTCATCTTTATAGGAGATTTAAGGAAAAACTATATCTTGTTGTGATCGTTGGACTTGCCGGTGCAACGGCTCGTCCGACACCTGTAATTGTGGATTAAAAAAGAGAAAGAAAGAAATATTACAAGTTTGAACTAAGCTCGTGTTAATTGAGTTAATTGTGTCCCGTCTCGGATAAATCCCATTTTTCCTGATTCCTCGATGATCGCAATTCCTGTCTACGCGCAATCGGCAGAAAATACGAAACGGCTAGCTATCAAGAGCTTCCATCGAATACATTCACAAGAGACCGTTCCACGTGCTCTACGGAAATGATCGCACATTCGCTTCGAAGTCTACCGCGAGCTAGTGCCGCGAACACCGCGTTGTACTCTACACTAGAATAAATTCGACATACTTCCGAAAGCTTTGTGTCGTAAACCGTGAAGAAGAAGCACTATTCGCAACAATCTTCGGACAGCTATTGATGTCAAGTTCACGAGTATAAGCATGAACCGCCGAAAATTAGAACCTTAGATTCAGTAGCATTTAGAGCTAATCCGTTTGAAGTGGCCAACGTTGAAACAAGGTTTACATCAAGACGATTGGGGGAAATGGAATAAATATGAGAAATTGGGAAGAAAAATTCTACCACGGGTGTTCTCGCTCTCTCACGCGAGGAGTATCACCCGCTCGCTCCCACTCTGCTCTCATTGGCTCTCGCTCCGGCGATACTCCCTCTTGCTCACGCGACAGTCTTCCGCTATATTCTTCGATTCCTCCACTCTCTTGTCCGGTTTAACCCTATCGGTCGAGGGAGAGCGAGAAAATACCACTGCCTCGCTTACACCGCCGGCTTTTTCTATTTTCTTCGATTCCCCGTTCTCTTGTCCCTTTACAAATTCGCGGCTATCCATTGTCGCGTAACGAGTGTTCACTTCAGAAAATAGTGTACAACTAACATTTGCGTAGAGCGAGATTAAACATGGCCGACGGTCAAGGTATGTCTTCGTGTTTCTTCATATTTATTTGTGTATTGTATTTCAATGTTGCGCTTACCCTTTGTTACGTTTACCGTTTTGTAAACGTTATCGCGTGCATCAGGGCTAAGCGCTCTGACACCAAAGCCTGAAACACGAGAGTTTCGGTATCAAAGCGCTCATCCCTGATGATGCGGACTGTGACGGTTGCGAAACGTTGGCGTAATGCTGAAATACAATACGGGAGGGTCTCCGTCTGAAAGCGAACTTCGCTGTGGAAAAAAATAAACAGTCGGGATAGGTTGAATAAAAAACCCAAACAAAATATCAATTATTGTTCTTTTCAGGTTCATCCTGTGTTCCTCCGGACACGGAACGTTCAAAGGTCGAAGGTGCAGAGACGCTGCACCTTCGGCGTTTGAACGTTCCGTCGGGAATTGCGAGGAAAAAAAAAAGAAAAACGAACGCGGAGTACCGGCAGGACTGCGGAGTGCGTCAGGCTTTGTTTCGGTTCAAGAAAGGGCGCAAAGATAAAGCTGCGGAACACCAACGCAATTATCTAGTAAACAAAATTGAAGTAAACTGAACTTTGGTTGGAGCGTGAACTTCAAAAATCCAAGTTGCCCATCTGTACGTGCATCTGCTCTTTTGTCAGTAATTTATTTTATTTGTTATGATTTAATATGGATGATGATAGTATTCGTATTTTATTTGAAAGCCGAAAGAGAGCCTTTTACAAAGCTTTTCGAAGACTCTCCGTGGAAGCGAATTGAGTCGTTTCGAGCCTTCCGGAGAGCCTACGGAGGTAGTCAAAAGCATTCCGTAGGTGTGAATGGATTCTCTCCGAGCTCTCCGGAGAGCCCACGGAGCTCGTCGATGACGCTCCGTACGAGCAAAATTCGAAACAAAGATCTAAATATTAATTTAATGAAGTTATTCCAGTAATAACAATTGAAAACATCCAGTTGAAAAGTTAATTTTAAGAAATCGTCACAATAATAACAATTAAAGGTAATTTCAAATAATCCTCAAATTCAATGATTCTTTAGAATCATAACAATTTAAAATATAATTTCAATAATAATTTATGAAAATAATTAAAATAATTAACGTAACAATGACGAAAAATTATTAAAATATCTATTTTTAATAATTATTAAAGTTATGGGAATGTTCATTTTTTATTAGTACGGTAGTTTTAAAGAAACAGCAATTAAAACATGAAAATGAAATCTTTTTAAGTAACAATTGAATAAATTAAAAAAATAAACAATCATTTGAAAAAATAAAAAAATACAAATAACAATTTTACAAAAGTAATTGCTATTTGTATTTTTTAAATTAATAAAAACATAACAATTAAAAATAAACAAGTTTTTATTAAATGTATCAAACTAATTTCAATTTTAATTAACGTGAGTTCGATTTTCCAGTTCCCGGTAATGTTCCTTCATCGGATAAAGAAATAACGCGTACCGACCAACGCGTCGATGCCGTTCGTTAAACGACGAGTGTTACACACGAATAAGGAAACCGAGTGCGGAGTACCAGCGGCGGGAGTATAGGCTTTGTCAGGATTCCGGTGATTCGCAGCGATGGCTGCGATTAGCAGCGGCGTATAAACGCAAATATGGAACTCAAAAATGATTGGAAATCGAGAAAACCCAGGTTGAAATAGAGGAGTCGCTGAATCAGAATACTAATCGTGACTAACAACGGCTGGCTCATGAAAACTCGGAAAGGAAGCGAGCTTGTGAGTATCAATGGGAAACCGAATGTACGCTTCGCCGATGCATATCCGTTACTGTCTTCTTCGTCCTGTATTAATGCTTCGCAGGAAAGCGATAACGGTGAACAACGCGCGATCGAGATTGCCACCGAAAATATTCAAGAGGAGCCGCAACTGCCGTATACTCGGTTCAATCGCCATAAACGTGTCCACGACTATTTCAAAACGTAATTTATTATCAATTCGTTTGGATTTTCGTGTTCAATATGCGCTAGATTGCGATGAAGTATTTGTATCCGGGATCGCAGCAGCGAATATAACGCTCCGTTCAGCTTGCCCGAGTACCCACTGAAGTTATTACGCATGAATGTTGGGCTTATACACACTAAAGAGACTACCTATTTGAGTATCGAGGTAATTTGACTTTTAAATAAATATTAAACAATACCGTACCTGGTTATTGAACGAAGGAGGTTTCAAGTTTGATAGTTAATAACTATTATTAAATAATTGATTATAAACAAATTTCACAAAAATTGGGTTTCAAACTACTGAAAGTTCGGGGATCCAGACGGTTATACAGTTCAAAGAAAAAGCTAATAAATTGTATCTGCAAAGCAGAAATGGATACCCGGATCCCTGGTCATTGACCGGACGGTTAAAATCGCCTAAATGGTCTTGCTATGACGAGTGTGCACGGCTCAATTATTGATGAAAACTTTCGAGATTTTGATGATAAAGTGATACAGAAGTTTACCAAAAAAATCCTTGAAGATTGTGTTTCAAGTAACTTATAATAAAAAAAACGGATCTCGCTCGACTACTCTGTTATTGTTTTGTAACTGTTCTCGTAAAGTCTTTGTCCTGTTATTGTCCTTGTGAATCCTATATTTTCTAATAAATATAATAACGTTGTTTAGAATTTTCATTTATGGTGCAGTCGAGAGCTCGTGAAGCTTTACACATTGGACTTTGTACCGTTCGTATTACAATCGCCGTAAGGGTTAAGTGTGAAGCTTCACGAGCTTATCATCGGAAAGTGTACCTAAGAGAAAGAGTAAACGAGGAGTTTCGTCGTTACTCCTCGTTTAGACATCCAGGCTCCTTATGCAAACGATGACGGAGTTATCGCAAGCAGTTCAGCGAGAATCGGAGGCTTACGTGCAATCGAGTGCGCGATGACGAACGATCGGAACTGCAAGCGCATTTTAATAGCAAATTATATTTCACCAAACGCTTCAATGCGAGATATTACAACTTGTATCGTTGAGGCTTTGATGCCATTGCCAAAGGAAGGTATATAACTCCTTGTGAGAATGACGGGGGGACCTGCCGATTGTTCAAACAAACCAAGAATTCTTGCTGGAGGCTTCAAGATAAATTTTTCCTTAGCAGAGGTTGAACCATCGCTTAAATTAATTGAGGATAATTTTTCTTTACGAATGATAAGTGGCAGAAATGATCCTGCCACTAAAGGTGGTACGACCACCGACGCTCTGTTTGGTAGAAATTTACTGCGTAACACTGAAACATTTCATTTCATATTTTAGTTGTTATAATCCAATCATCACTACCATATATTTAGCAAGTTTAAAACCTGCGACAATAATCGGCACAAACACCCGCAAACAGGACAAACGGCACAATAAAAATAGGCTTCACCCTGAAGTATTTGTCAAGCAAACAGCTATAGTCACTTGTAATATATTGTTGTACATGTTTGTAAATAATTGGAATCTATTGTTTCAAATAATTGTATGTGTATTGCAAATAATTGCAGAAAAAATGAAACATTAAGAATAATACAACAAAATGAGTTAACAATAGTATTTACTTCCTACGCGTGTGTGAAGAAGACACACAGGGTTTTTCGAATTGATTTCTTCTTCACGCGTGTACCCGTGAGGAAGTCGTGTGTGTGTGTGTGTACTGTGTTGTTTTTCTAGCGATAATTACGATTTGCGTTCTCCGCCCGTAAAAATCCGGGCCACGATGGTTAAATTGTCCGATCTGTGTTACCCTAGTGGTCGAATTTTGAGCACGTTACCGCGAGTCGATAACGCGGCTCCCTACTTAACCGCGGCACGGTATCTCGCCGTGCGATCGATCTCTACGCTCTGCATCACGACGCGCGCCTTCGGCCTTGACGCGTCGGGCCGTGGCGATCCCGAAATGCTTCTACGTGTGCGCGCGTGTGTGTGTATGTGTATGTGTGTCGCTGTCGCGCGTTCAATCTTTCTGTTTCCGTTCTTAGCCCTTTTTTTACCCTTTTTCGTTATCCTCGCACTTCTCGCTTTCCTTATCCTCCGACCAGTAGCCGCGAAAAGTGTTCCCTTTATACGAGCTTTTCTAACAAAATGCCCTAGTTCTCACTTTTCTTATCCTTTGACCAGTGGTCGCGAAAAGTCTCCCCTTTATATGAATTTTACACAGTCATTTCCCTTTTTTTATTCCCCCTTTTTGTTTGCCTTATCTCGCGACCAGTGATGCGACACTCCTTCTCGCTCGCGCGTCAGTCTCCCGCTATCATCTTCGATTCCTCCATTCTTCTGTTCCGTCTGCCTTGCGCGGTGAGGGAGATACATTATATCGTTCTCTCGCTTACACCTCCGGGTTTTTCTATCTTCTTCGATGCCTCCATTCTCTTGTCCGTTTACAAACTTTTGGCTTATCGACTGTCGCTTAGGAAGAATTCACTTGAAAAGTGTTACAGGTAGATATACCATTCGAGAATGTATATATATGAATAATAATTTTCTTAAGTGCTTAGGGGCACTTCCAGCCGTCATTACACGCTGAAAAAACTAACCTTCTTACGAAGGAGCGATACGTGAAAAAAATGCGGTACTTGGGAGCTGTAAAGCAGTCCGGAGAGGCGGCTGGGTTGGGCGTTGGATAAAGCAATGTTTCGCGCTGATCCCGGCCGCTGGTACCAACCACCTGTGCCCGCCTTCAATAGGGTGCCAACATCTACGCGGGTTGAGCATTTTTGGGGAGAACTGTACAGCGTGGAAAAGTATTTTGATGCGTCCACTCCAGCTCTGCGGCGGTTTGCCGCGTTTGCACAGGATGCTTCCTTTTTTACGAGCACCCACCCTGTTTTACTCTACAACAACTCTGTCCGTCGCAAATTCCACCTGCCCTCTCCTTGTGGCGGCAGCTGGCATCCCCCGCCCCCCCCCCCCCCCCCCCCCCTCCGTGTATTGTATTCATCGGGAGTATACGGGGGAAACTGCGGCAAACTTCTGCTGATACGGTGCGCCCCCAGTCTTGGAATTCGTCTTATTTCGCCGTGAAATGTCAAAGAAAGACATTTCACGACGAAATGTATGCGCGCCTGGGACTTAAACTCGCAACTTATTCCGATCCGCTGGCAAGCACGCTAATCAAGGCCAACGGGTCGTTTAACCCATTTGCATCCCAGCGCGGATTATTCAGTTGAAAATCGCGGATTATTCCGCTCTTGGATGCAAATGGCTTAATAACAACGTATTCCGTATTTAACATATTGACGAGCTATCAGGAAGTGCGTCTGCAATTCACGAACATATCTAAAAATAACATTTATGGAATCGGCGGCCATGGGAGATTTTGGCTGCTCTGCTTTTTTTTTCTATTTGTTCATTCTTTTGTGATATAAGAATCGAACACACCGATTGTGCATCACTGGTTTCGTTGGCCATGATTGGACGTACAACGATAAGATAAACATAGCGCTGGGTCACGCGTCTCTTTCACGAGAAAATTCTCTCGGTGTCAGACAATAGCTGGAAATTCCGGACGACTTTGCGAAGGCTGCGCACTCTCCGATATATCGCGGTGAGTACGTTTACATTTTTGCGAATAAATTAACTACAGAAGTGCCATAAGAAAAAGAAGGAAAATATAAGACATTTGCGAAAAAGCGAAAAAGTAGTTTGTCGCGGCGACGTTCACGTGTTAATAACCGAACAAAGCGTTCGATTCAGTGAGGAAGGGATTCCCTTCCTCATTTATATTTAAATCTTATATTTAAATCGTATATTTAAATCAACGTATATACTAATAATATAAACGGCCAGAGTGCGCGATGAATCTTCGACACTAAAAGGTAACCAATGAAAATAATGATGATAAATAATAAACGTAATTAATAAAATAAAAATGAATGGTTTATCTTTGGAGAGGATGTATTCAAATTTCCGAAATCCACCCTTAATTTGCTGTTGCGACCATTGGTTGCTGAGATAACAATGGTCAAAGACAAAATGATCCTTTTTCATTCAAAGTTCAATATCTCAGCGAAAAATTGACGTATTGAGGTGTACAAAAAACGGAAATTGAGTCTGAATGAACAAAGTATTCGATTATTTCAGTGAATTCATCGAGAAAAAAATCTCAAGTCCGTGGACCAGAAAGAAAAACCGAAAAAATCTTGAAATTTTTCTTCTCGCTGTATTCTTCAGGATTCTGCGATAAACGTGGCTTTGTGAATTCTTTGATCATGAAATTTCGAACCTAGAGACTTCAAGCTTCAAATTGCTTTTTTGTTTAGTCCGATATGACCATTTTTGTCGAAGATACAGCCATTTGAAAAGCCGCGAAAATTTGACATTTTTTTTAATCTCCTAATTCTTCCCCTTCGTGTATACATGCACGTTCTGGCACATTCGCGGCGCGTGATGGATTTACTTGTTTTTGCTGATAATTCTTTGTCGCTTGATGGAAGTATATGATAATGAATACAATAATAGGAATATAAATGTATATTTCCGCGTACCTTTATGAATTACAATTTAGACATGGGCCGGCATAGCCATAGCATAAGAACGGGGGCGAGTAAAGCGCAAACCATTTTTTTCGAAGATAAATAGGTTATAATCTAGATTTATTGTTATATTTAAATTAACGTACAAATTAATAAAATAATATATCAGAGTGCGCGACGCATTTTTTGTATACATTAATCACGCCGAGAATGAAGAGTTAAATAAGCGTTGGAATAATTCAAAAGTCGTGTGCTTGTCGTCGGATGACGTGTCGTGAGAGTCGTGCTCAGATTGCTTTTCCTCTCGAAACTTCGTTTTGACTTGGTCGCGCACGACGCGCTCAGCGTCCACGTATCGGTGTAGCTGCCGAAGGCGCGGGCGCCAAACTTCGATCGCGCTCGGTTTTCTCCGAAGATCACCGAGCGTCGCTCGCTCACGAACACGCGCTTCTATGATTGTGCGGCGGGCGCGTAAGCGCCTAGAGTGGGGGTCGATTTTACGCGCGATCCGACTCCTTTGTTGGAAGGGAGTTTCTCGCGCAGTCGCAGACCCTACTCGCTCGCGGAGACATTCAATATGGCCGCTACTGAATCCTCGACAATGTACGTACGTTTGCGTGTGTGTTGCCTAGTCGTTATTCCCTCGGAAAATGTTTGTTTTTATTTAAAAAATGTTATCTTGAATCGTTGACTTCGAGTTTATCATTCTTATTTTTCAATGTTGAGGAGTTGTGTACCAGAGGTTCTAACGGTGGGCGCTTGAAGTTTGTTGAATTCTCGAGATTCTTCGATTCGATTTCTCTTACGCCTCTTTTGACAGCTTCGCAATATTGTGTTTACGTTCGACTAAAAGTTTAACGGCAAAGTGTCAGACCATGCGGCGATGTGTGGAACACGGACAGTTCATTCAGGAGTTAGCTTTGCCAGCGCTAACTATACTTTTTACACTTTTCTCCCACATAATCGAACAAAGCCCACAAAAATTGCCAAAACGACACTGAGCTGTACAAGTACGAGAACGATAGCTCAATTGTTGACGATCAATTATTTCTCAAACGGTTATTCTTTCGGGTAAACAAAAGATACCCGTTTAACGGTTAACAACGGTACTATCTTATCGTTTTTCTTTATACGGGACCTCAACAGTGTTTTATCGTTTTCAATTTATCGACAAAAACGTTTTTTCTTTTGGAATATTGACAATTTCAATATCCAACCTAATTGTCCTAAATACGTTACCCAAACACCCTCCCTCTCCACTTTTAAGTTTACGAAACTGATCAACGAAAAAATTCTCGATAATGTAGAAACAATGTAGAATTGATGATTTATCGTTCATCGCAATTCCTAACCCTCTATTACTAAAACGGGAAACGCAATCTATCACAGGAACGATTCAACTATGCCTATCCGGTCGGTATACTTAATGAAAATTTAATGGAACCTGTTTCTTCCCGATCTAATTCTTAGTCACCCGAATTCAATTCATAGAATTCAATTTACCTAAATTCAGTTTTGGTGAATTACAAGTACCTTATAATTCACCAAAACTATAAAAAACGTATAAGACAAATATACTTAGCCCCTTTTTCAGTGGTATTTCCTAATTCACGAATGGAAACGTAGCGGCCAAGATTGAGATATTTTGTTTGCTATTAAAAATTCAATTGTGTACACGTCCTAATATTTATTTGCAAGAAGTCCGTTCGACATCTGCGAGAATACTGTAAATGAAAAAGTAACTCTGTCCGTTTCTCCGTTAGTTGTCTTTCTATGACTACCCAGATGAAACGATCTTGACGAAACTTTATTGGGGTATTTTTCTAGTCTTAAGGATGGTTTTAGGCTATCGTATATTATAGAATTATTGGTAGCTTCGGAGAGAATCTTAGCAACATAGTAAACTGGATTCGGCTGGCCGCTTGGTCGAAGCTAGTGACGACTTTCTAGGTAGATAGATTGGCCTAGCCGAGCGCCGATAAACATCAAGCCGAATAAATCCATGCTCAACAATAACGTTATACAATACCAAACGTTTGCATTTTTCTTTCATTATTTATTAGCGTTTCACGCGATTGGTCTCCCGCTATACTTCAATAAATATATTGCTCTAGCGTCTCGATCGTTATGGTTTTAATTTTTGGTTTATATACTCTCCGAATACATTCTTGATCCGTGAGGACCAATTTCCAAGTAAAAGTTTTGTAGTATTTATAGCGGGCGTGTCTGTGCGACTGGGTTTTTATTTGCGCGCCGAGGAAAACTGGCCGGTATAAACTGACCGCGATATCGGCGAGGAAAGTTCAGATCGAACTATGGCACGGTAGTTTCCGTGGGAAGCCGGATCCAAGATCGGTTTGAAACAACGTTTCGCCAAGTAAGATTCTTCCTCCGATTGGTATTGAAATAAAAAATGGGAAAGATTTTTCGTCCCGCAAAGTTTATATTTCAGTAATGTTGATTTATTAGTTTAAAGGCTCATCGGCAAGACGACTCGATAAGAATTCGTTGAACATCTCTGCTGCCTCGTGTCGAATGCAAAAAATGTGAAGTGCAAAGGCCGACCGATTTCTCTGCACTCCGTTGTTTGCGAAACTTTTTTTTCAAAATAAATAATTTAAATAAGGTTTTCTCCCCGTTTAGCTAATGAATAAACATTATTAAACGAATTATTCGTTAAAGAAAGAATTATTTGAACTTTAATTCAGCACTGAAAAAAAAATTATTCGCGTTTAGTAAATCGAACAGGAAGAAGAATAAAATAAATTGTGGTTATTGGCTAACCCAATCTTTCTCGTTTGAAAGCGAGCGACACGACCATTCGACTATCATATTCATATTCTATTGACACCGGTGCTCCGAATCAATTCTTATGACTCGAACTTGGAAATAAGGTTTCCGATTAGTCAATTGACTCAACCATTAACTTCCGATATAGTTCCGTTAGAAAAAAGTGTTGGATTAATAAATGTGAAAAAATTGACCTATCGAAGGGTGGTTTTGAACTAATTCTCTTTTCCCTGTTTGTCAAAACAGCTGTGCCATTGCTTATTCGGTATGGGTCTCGTGATTATCTCGGTTTCTCCCGTGCCACTAAAAATTGCGGTTTCCTCGAAAAGAAGTATTCGTCTTTTGAACCACTTGCGGTGAAAAGACGTGCCACGCACGCCGAAATCCGTCTCTTACAGGAACGCCAGAAACGTGTTAAAAAGACGTGAATTTTTTTGCACCCTGAGAGGTTATGAACGGAAGACTAGTGAATAGTTTATATACACCCGTTATATATAATGTATAAGTCCAATGAACAAAAAACATCGAGACATAATATAAATGACACATATTCAATTCTTAATTACTATTATCCATTATTCGTAATGATTCTTTTTTAGGAACTATTTTGGTGGGGAAATAATTATAGATACTATCTAATCATTAATAACTGATTATAGTATGGACATTGTTGATAGATCGTGGATGGATAAGAGTGAACAAACGGAGGGACGTAAAAAGAGAAGAAAAACGCTATCGAGTGAAACAAATAAATGAACCAAAACGGTAGATTTTACGGCAGGCGCGTATTAACGTCTAAAGTATATTATTATTATTATTATTACGTATATCTCTGAAAATTGGACAGACGAGTAGGCGAGACCTTTGAAAAATGATAAATGTTGGAAGATGCAAAAAATGAAAAAACTAATGTTACAGGGATATCATGATGGAGCCACATTACGCAAGAGGCGAACACACCCTGAGAGTACCGATGTCATTGTTTCGGAAAAACCGCGAGCGACTGGTGGAGCGCTTGAGAGAGACGCCCGAAGTTCCCGCTGTTGGCGCTGTCGTGCTGCTTCAAGGTGGCCAAGAAGTCCCTTTCAACGATACCGACGTTAACTACGAATTTCGTCAGGTCAGTGAGTGAGACGAACTCGGCATAAAATAACACTCGGTTGAATAGGATGATACGGGTTTAGCACTGATGCCTCTCTCCTCGATACGACCATTGATCTTTCGAGATACAATTTTATTCACAGTGACTGACGATAAGAGCCTACGTTCCGTTTCTAGCATCGTGCGCCTAATAACCTATCAAGAAACATTATTTTAAAAAGTACCGTACAATTTATAATCGTGTATAAAAGTCATTGATAAGTATATTTAACGGCATGACGAGCATTATCACGTGACACACGAGTGGGAGAGAGATAGTCGAAACGTTTTAAACCACGACTTCTCAAGAAAGAAACGTTTTCATCGAAAATTGCGACCGTGGCGGGGGGGGGGCTCGGTCTTGAATGCACACGACAAATTTCGTATCGATTGGTTCAGCCGTTTCTGAGAATAGTGGTTTCAAAATTTCGAAGTGGACGGAGGCGCGTTCGTTATGCCCTTAAATGAATTATGGAACGTCTGCTAACCAACATTTAAATAACATCGTCCCGATTTACAGCCAGGTACATAGCTCAAAGGTATTAAACGGTCTATAAGCTGTCCATCCGGGTACGAAATCCAATATTCTGGCAAAAAACATATCGCGAATCGACTTATCGAACGGGATTTCGAATCGGATCAGTTCAGCTTCCTTCTTATTTTTATTTTTGCGATTTTCCGGGCGTCCGGTACGCTATTTTAACAATGCCCTTTTTTATGATTTACGCGCTTAATAAAATCGCAAGCTGGATTTCGTAAAATATCAATCTCATCGTTTGGTCGGAAGATCTTTCAAAATGACATTATTAGCTTCAGTTTCATTCTGTTTGCTAGTTTTTTTTCGCGGAGTTTTCAGGCTTTTCTTACAAAATGCACATTTTTCCGAGATATTGACAAAGCTTGAAACTCTTAACCGCTCAGTGTTTCGTTCCGTGACTCTTTTTCAAATAGACCGAACGTAACCTCATTATTCGAAATAAGAACTCGAACCGTTTTTGTTTATGGGAGTAACTTTTTTCTGCCGGCGGCGATACCCGGAAATAACTTTGATGTTTTTTTATGTCGGGTAATTAAAAAAATCAGATTTAACATATTCGTAAGCAATATTCGTAGTTTTTCTATAACTGTATTCGTAAATAATTCGCGATCGAAAGAGCCCTGCCGCGCAAACGTAGCACCCGAACCTTATAAATTATTCCAAAATTGATAAATCGATTTCAGGAATCCTTCTTTCAATGGTGCTTCGGCGTGGAAGAGCCGGACTGCATGGGAGTGATAGATGTCGCGACGGGTACCTCGATACTTCTAGTTCCGAAGTTGCCAAAGGAATATGCCATCTGGAGCGGCAAATTGAGCACTTGCGACGAATTTAAAAAGAGGTACGCCGTGGATCAAGTGAATTACACCTCCGAAGTGGAAACGGTCGTCCTGCAACTGAACGCGAAAATGTTGCTGACCTTGGTGAGTTTTCCGGCTCGATAACTACTATTCCCACCATTTTTTGTCACGGCCATTCCGCGAAACGAGTCTCAGGGATTAATACGTTTTATTAGAGTTATAAAAATGGGGATGTCGCTTCGAAGATAACGATTCAAATTTGTGGTTTTGTTTCGGATCGGCTGAAAAACTGATGTCCTCGTAACAGCGAATCGAACAAATTTCCTATTAACCCACGCTCCAACCGTATCGCAAACAGTATCGTACTTTGACACTGTTTTAAAAGTTTTTCTCGTGATATTGTTTACACGCTCGAATCGAGGATATCGGTTCCGATCGGAAGGTTCGATCATGCGATTGCAAGTTCAGTAGCGACGTCGAAGTTCACCTCGGGTTTCGAGTTTCTTTGTCATGATAGCATTGAATCAGTCCTCTGGTTTCTCGGCTGTTTTTACACGACTTTTTCAATAATTTTTTACGGGAAAACCATCGAAATAATCAACCTCGCTGTTGTTTGCGTAATATTTATTAACATTTAAATAAGCTTTACAAATTTGAGGTGCTCGACGGTGACCAAGATTGCGGCTGTTCTGCTTATCGGAAATCAAAAAACCAAACGGCATTTTAATCTTCATATTTAAGACTAGCGATTGACCTAGAGTGAATTCTAAATTACTAAAATTGACTTTTTTATACACTTTTGAAAATTACGTTCTATTCTTTACTCATTTTTTCTTAAGTTTTTGCTCGTAGAAAAAAAACTATAGAAGCAATCGTGATAATCCTGGTCCAATCTCTGGCTTGTAACGTGCTAAAGATGCTGTATAATTTCGAACAAGATCGGTGCAGAAGTTTCCGAAATATCGTGGTCACCGTTTCGAAAAATGGCGTTTCGAGACAAACGCGTTTGAAAGTTCGCGCGCTCCGTATACCTGCTCCGTTCCAGGGCCGTAAGTCTTGACACACTTCGAACATTGAAAAATCCTTGGCATATATTTTCTACACGCGTCGTAGGTGTGATTTATGAAGAAAAAAAACCGATTTTTTCGATCCGAGAAACTAGAGGGCCCCCTTAAACACCCGTATCGTTACTCCACCTGTTATTAAAGTTCCATATATATTTATTGTTAGCCTCGCGGACGATTTGCCGTTGGTTCAATGAAATTATCAGTGGGTTAATTTTAATCGAATGAGCTAAAAGAATGTTACAAATGTCTCAAATATCCTTACACGACTGTGAGAAAGTTGACTTCAGATTGATCACGGTAACCTTATCTTTTAACCTCCTGAGTCCCCGCGTACTAGTACTAAAACAATATCGTAAACTGAGGTCGACCCAACAATTTAAAAATCGCTACTGAACTATGACCCATTGTTCTAGTACTAGAACAAAACATTTTAACGAGTTCCCATCTCTGACCCAACGGAAGTTATTGCCAAAAGATTGTCCGGGTCTATAGGCCATAATTAAATTTGTGCCAATATTGGTACATTGGGTCTTAGTTCGGAAAGCCATTTCAAATTATGGGTCTCGGGAGGTTTTGTTACGTACACCCAATTTATTGTCGAAAACATATTCTATTTCTGGTAACAGCGCGGTCAGAACAGCGACAGCAATCTCTTCTCGCGCGAAGCTACGTACGAGGGGATTAAAGAGTACGTATCCGAGAACTATTGATTATTATATCCTTATTCAGATTTTCACTCCGTTTCGAAGCTCGTCCACTCCCTATCGAACCTAGTCGTTAACGTTAAACTATTTTTCCACTGGACCCCCCCCCCCCCCCGTCACTCGTAAACTGGTGACACTATTCCTCGTCCAATTAAATTACAATTTTCCCCGGTAATTAATCATAATTACTGCCGCTTTTTTCATTTTGTAAACCATCTAGTCCCGTCCAAACAAAGATCCGAACAACGAAAAATCTCGATGTATCGTATCGATCTCTCAGCTAATCCCGAAGTGTACGCTATGATTCTTAAATTGTCCGATTTGGGTTTGTTTGGGTTTAAATTCGCCGGACGTTCAACGTCAAGGCTCTCGAAGTCTATAAGGTGAGCCATAACCGAAACAAACCCAAACAAACGAAAACATACTTCTCAACGGTACAAGCTCAACTTCTCCCACACAAAATCTCATACTCCTACCTAATGCCGTCCAAGAAATTCAAGCTTCTCTTTCAAGGCCTTGTATACCCGATTTCGCCGATTTTCGAAGGTGCTTGACGCGCTTAAAAACAATGACAATTGCGCAATGAATGTGTCTTCGGTGTGTACCAATAATATTATAAACAACATTTTTATTACGAAAATACGAAACTTAACATTTTTTATGTCATGGAATACGTTGTAAAAATTTCGAAACGACGCGAGCCTTCGTTCAAGAGTTAAAACTTTCAGGAAGTTCAAAAAAGTGAATATTGGAAAACAGGTTTGAAGTTTGAAGTTTTCGGAATTTATCAATTCCGTAAAACTTAAAATATTCCTAACTATTCACGCTAATGGAATAACAAATTTAAAGAATGCAAAAAAACTGTAAATATTTGCGTACATAAGGCCTTAATTTAAAAAGCTTGAAAATTTCCAGTCACGTTGAGAGCAGACGTTAGAGTTGCAAAAACTGAATTACATTTTTAACGTCTTTGCAGATCCCAAGTAAACAACAAGATACTCTATCCGATCATTTGCGAGTGGTGAGTATCATTTTTTAATTATTTATCCCCTAGCTTCACGGAAAAGAATTTTTTTTGATATCCATTAATGGTTAGCGATGAAAAATATATATTTTTATCAAATTAGCGGAAATTGGGTTTTATTGCTCAATAAACATGGTACATACGTACAGTGAACATCCGTTTGTCCGAAATCCTATGTTCACATACGTACGAAAACGAAAGGAGAGTACGTATTTATATATACAGGGTGTCCCAGCTAAGAATGTCATCCGTGAAATGGGGGGTAGGAAGTGAAATTCTAAGAAGATTGATATAAGCATGTATGGGTCCTGGATCAACCCCTGAATTATTATTAATTTTTTACAGCAGCCAATCAGACGCGCCCGGAGGCGGGCCTACGTCGGTGGGTGACGCGCACGTGTGTTAATGCCCGGAGGTAAAAAAAAAGGCAAATGCTCTAAAAACCATAACAATTAACAGCTATGACATCGGCTCGGCCGCGCGCGCACCGTTATTGCCTTTTTCGTCGCACAATACCACACGCAAGCGCACATCGATGAGCGGCAGTGTCCGCATGGTGGGGGTACCGCCCCTCCGGGCACTAACAGACGTGCATGTCACCCACCGACCTAGGCCCGCCTCCGGGCGCGTCTGATTGGCTGCCGTTAAAAATTAATAATAATTCAGGGGTTGATCCGGTACCCATACATGCTTATATCAATCTTCTTCGAATTTCACCCCCTACCCCCCATTTCACGGATGACATTCTTAGCTGGGACACCCTGTAGGATTTTGAAGAAACGCGATTTTACTCCGCCGTATACGGGCATAAAGCAACGTCATTTATGAATACGGTTTATGGGAGGTTAGGTCTCGCGATGCGAAACCGCGGCTCGTGGAGTTTACGCGTAGACGCCTAAGCGTAATAGGGAGCATTTTGCCGCCCGTACTTAATACGATATTTTTTTGTTAATACGAGTCATATGCATTTGTAATTATGTTTTAACGATAAAATAAAACACCAATTATAAAAATAGTGAACATGCATAGTGTAAAACGAAAATTGTGCCGCAGTCGGCAAAATGTTCATAGCGCGAGCACTCTAGGGTTAATGTTGTGAAGATCAAACCCCTGGGTCGTGCCAGTCATTAATAAAATACGATTTTACGGTTGATGCTGTATTCCTTTTGCCGTAAGTTTCGGATTTCACTCCCGTTTTTCATTTTTTCAAAATTGACCAGAGTACAAATCCGTGCCTCTTGTGGCGGCGCTGCGGTCGAACGTTTCAATTTTACACATACGCACATATATACATAAGCGTAGTTAAAAAATCCAAGTATAACTCCGAGTTTAATTTTAACGATTAAATTCACCAAGCTTAAAAAGCGAAGAATTCGCGCGCGCTTTATTCATGGAAAAATATACCAAACCGCGCGTAAACGCGATAGATCGGAATATTACGATTACGACAGAAGGCGGGAAGCTACGATACTAACGGTTCACTCCGGTCTCCATGGAAACGGGCAAGAGTCTCCGTATTCGGACGGGTGTCGGACGTACGAGTCGTAATAAGAAATCCACGCGTCGCGTCGGACGGTCAAACATTTTTCCGTCACGAGCCGGTGTCTCCGTCGGTCGTGTTGAATCGCCGTAATACTTTGCGTCTCGATCGGTAGATGGCGCCTAGAATTCGACTCGTTACGAAAACACGTGTTCTCTCGTGAAACGCGGGGATCGATCAACTTCGGATTGATCGAATCGGCAGTTGTTGGTTTTCATTTTCGGCTCGAAAAAGTTTGCGGTATCGAAAAGTTCGGAAGTACCGATTCATCAACCCCGGAGGAATCCTTTAGAATCGATGACTCGTGATCCTCTCGCAACGCGTCACCCAGATTTATCAGATTCCGAGTTATTATGTTGCCGCGAATAATTTTACGCTCGGGTCTCCGATGTGGTGCCGCGAACACGAGACTCGGTCAGAGGTCGGCAAATTTCGATCGGGAAAGAGGCAAAAGAAAGTTCTCGCCGCTGACGCGCACCAGCGCTATCATGCAAGACGGCCGGAGAATTTACGAGGCTCGACTGATCGTGCAAAGGTCGAAAGATATCGGTGACGCGCTATTCGCGAATGAAGGGGAACCGTCACTGACGAGCTCGCGTACAAGAGAGACCGGTGAAAAATCGAAAATTGCCGCGACGAAAGAAACTCGTATCGCGACGGATGAGGGAACGGCCGTATCGTTCAGCGAGGATACGGACAAGATCGACGGCTGTGGCAACGATGGGACGACCGGTTGGGAAAATTGTCAAACGTTTCGGGCACGCGTCAGTCCCGTGATCGATAAAATGATAACCGATGAAATAAACAGTCGCGTCGCCCTCGAGGCGCTCAAGGAAATAATGAAATTCGAGGACGAGGATTGCACCTCCGGCCGAAGAAGATCGAGAGGAAGACCGGGTCGCGAGGATCGAGGCTCGTCGCGCGATTCGAACGGTCGCGAGAGGGTGTTGGTTCAGTTGGCGGAGATGATCGCGGGATCGCGCGACAACGACCCAATAATCGAGGGCCTCTTCTCGCTGGGCAAGGATCGACTGAGTTCCCCGAAAAACGCGCACCGGGATCGCCTCTGCGACGAGGCGTTGATCCGGGCGACCAACGGCAAACTCGAGATCGATGGCTTGATCGACGTCGTCAAAATCCTGAGCTCCTTCGAAGATCCGAGTTACCGCGAGGTGTTGGACGCGCTTTGGATCGGCATCGAAGCTCGCGAGAGGGACATCGACGAAAACAATCTGAGCCCCCTTTTCCGTTTGCTTCCGTTCTTTCGTGAGAATCGAAAAATCGTGAGACATATTTTGGAAAAGAAATTGGCGATTCATTGGTGGAGGTTGAGCGGAACGCGATTGTCCGAGATCTTGGAGATTCTGTGGACCGAGGGGAACGCGCGAGGGGCCCTCGAGTGTGCTCGAAAGTGGTCAAGGCTGCACATAAACACCGCCCAAGAGCGCGAATTATTCGATTTTATGAGAACTCTGACAAAGTTCAAACGCGTCAAGGAAGAACCATTGGAAAGCTCATTGGCGAAGTACATGAGAGCCAAAGGCTCTCTTACGAAAGATCCGGCGTTAATCGCCCTCGTGATGAATTACTGTGGCAACAATCGTATAAGAAACGCTCCGATATTCGAAACTGCGGCCAGTTACCTGATCGAGCGCGCGACGGACATTCCAGCTTCTCTTCTCGCGCCTATTTTCGTGCCCTTTGGATACCTGTACCATCACCGAAACTTTCAAAAGGGGAACGTCGACTTTTTGGAGAGCTTTCGAGTTTCGTTGGATTCGCGATTTTCCGACTTGTCGACGAACGACGCTCTAAATATTGTCCTCTCGTTCATCTACTCGCGGCAAACACCCCACGATCTCGTCGATCGATTGTTCACCCCAAGTTTCATCGAAAAAATGCACGCGCGCGGCGACGCGACTGAAATAACGTATCTGCGAGAAAAGCTCTGTTTTCTTGACAGGGCGATGGCCCTCGAGAGCGATCGTTACACCTGTCGCACGGTCCCGGAGATCCATTGCGAAAAGCGGATTTTCGTGAGACCGAGGATCAAGCGTATCACCGATCTCGTGTACGGATACCTGATGGAGATCGTGGGCGGCCCTGACAAATTGAGCAGATCCGTTATGCTCGGACGACTCTCCACTATCGACCTGTACACGCTGGATATTTTGATCCATCCGTCCTCGATGAAGACTTCTGTGTTTTCGTTGACCGACCGTTCCGAAGGCACCGAGAGAACAGCCGTTTTGATAAATCTGCCGGAACACTACTGTCGCAACACGAGTAGTCTGATCGGGCCTCAAGAGATGCGAATCCGACACCTCGAGAAGTTGGGCTTCCGGGTCGTTAAGTTCGACTATACCACGCTGCTCAGACTCAGAGATTGCCCGAAAGAAATGAATAGTTATCTCAGAACCGGATTGCGCTCGATTCGTTCTTGAATCACCAGCTTTTCCCCGTTTCCACGACCGTCGTTGTATCATTTATTTCCGATGTAATTTTTAACGTTTCGACGTGCACGCGTTATTCCTTTTTAATTGACGGTTTTTTGAAATTCGTAACCTCGCGGCGTTCCCTCTGCGATGTACGAGTCATCCGGTTTCGTTTCCACGTATCAATCGTAACGTGCAGGGAGACCGGAGAGAAGGACTGGAAACGGCACAGGCCAATAAGTACTTTCAGCGTCTTCAAAAATCCGACTTGCAACAATTTCGAATTGCGTCACCGACGGTTGCGTCCTGACGATAACGTCTGAAATAATTACAATAGCACGCGGCTAGAGCGTGGACGGAGCTATTCGATCGGACACGTGCGATCACGGCGCCTGCTTATTCGCGGCGATTTTGCGAACGTTTCGTAAGCACTGTGCGTCGAAACGTCCGTCTCTCCGGTCTCCTTGGTAATGCGTCTCTTTCTCTACCGCCATTCGCGCAACTTGGGGATTTTTTCTTCGCAGTCGCGTTGTTAAAACTAGCGAGGAGCTCGATGTGCTCCGCTACGTGGCCAAAGTCAGTTCGGACGCTCACAAGCTCGTTATGCGAAATTGTCGACCGGGCTGCACGGAATTTCAGGCCGAATCCCTGTTCAAGCATCACGTTTATTCGGTCGGTGGATGTCGTCATGTATCTTACACGTGCATCTGCGCGAGCGGATGCAACGGATCGATTCTCCACTATGGCCACGCCGGTGCACCCAACAGTAAACTCATAAAGGACGGCGATATGTGGTAAGATATCCAATGCGAGATCTATTCGGAACTGGAACCGGAATCAGTCAGGTTTTATCGTCAATGCCGCCCGGCAACTCGCCGGAACGGGAATTCTGTAACTCGGTTACGAAAGTTTCGTTGTCGGCACGCGACGACCAATAGCACGCCCGATCAGAAAATTATAAAAGCTTCTCGTTGGCTATCGTTAGCTGGAGACAACGAAATCTGCCGTAAAGATTTACAGAATGGCCGTACAGAAGTGCAACGGCAACTGTGCCGTAGCACCACGTATCACCGAACCGACGATGGTTCACCGCTTAAACGTTGCTACGCTCCGTGTCGATGACAATATTAATAACAACGCGTTAAGCGCCACGTCGGTCCCTACGGACCGGCGGCAGACTTTTCGTTCCTCAATCGCGGCGCGTGTCTCTGTTTGCATACTCGTGAGACTGTGGCTTGAACGGAAAGGCACGGAAATTCGGCGTGGCGCTTAACGTTGATGTTAACGAAACGTGCCGAATTCCTAATTATCATCCGATTGTAGCGAAATACGGAAAGGCTGCTGCATTTGTCGCTTTTAGAGCTACCTAACGGTGCTCCCGAGTGATCGTTGCTCTGTAATCTTGAGTAGTCCTCGGTTTTAACAATTATACCAAACTGACGGCACAATCTGAAATCTGTTTAGAGGTAAAGCTTACTCTCAGCATTTCTCGTTGACCGTATCGAGTCAAGCCTGATCTTTGAATAATTGCACTATACGGGGTGACTGGAACTCGACCCCCCGTACCAAATTCCCTCATAATAGAGGTCATTTATAAATTATTGGACCTTACTTTTCCCAACTAAAACACCTTGTAGTTCGGGAGACATTAAATTTTTTATACTTTATTGAGATTTGTCCACAATTTTACCTTCAGGCGTTCGTAACATTATTTTTATTCATTAATTTCGTATTTTTTGTTGTCTGTTGGAAGTAATAAACATTTATTATTAGAATACGCTGGAATTTTCCTGAAACTATGGTTGACAAATAATAAATTACGCTTCAAAAAACATTTTCACTAGAAAAACAAATATTGCGATCAAATTCGACCTAAGATTTAAAAAAACTACGATGTTTCAATAGGTTATTCTGCTTTAAATTAGTTCTCTAATTTGTCACTTTTCAAACGGCACTAAAGTTGCAATAAAAAGTTTGATTCGCCAGATATCGGTAGGATTTTTAAGTCAATCGGAGTAATTTGGATAAAAAAATAATTGACGCGCCAACGATAGGATGTAACTAATGTATCAATTCACGGGTAAGCCGAGTTAAGGAAACGTTCCACCGTGTTCAGCATTTTCGACATGGGCGGCAACTACTGCGGTTACGCGGCTGATATAACGTGCACTTTTCCGGCGAATGGAAAGTTCACGGAGGACCAGAGGATGATCTACAACGCCGTTCTGAAGGCGCGCAACGCTGTGATAGACGCCGCCAAACCGGGGGTCAATTGGTCCGATATGCATCTCTTGGCGAACAGAGTTATGCTCGAAGCGTTGAGGGAGGGTGGTCTGTTGCGCGGTCGAGTCGACGACATGATGAAGTCCGGTCTAAACGAGATATTTCAGCCGCACGGCCTCGGCCACTTCCTGGGTCTCGATGTCCACGACGTTGGCGGTTACTTGCCGGGGAATCCGGATCGCTCGGGTGCTCCGGGTGTTCGCAGACTTCGCACCGCTAGAACGTTGCGCGCCGGTATGGTGCTCACGATTGAACCCGGCTGCTATTTCATCGATGTCGTAAGTGCGGCTCCTTCTTCGTTTCACCCCAGCTTCAGGATTAACCCCTTAACCTACGATTTGGATTCGAAGATGTTGCGCCGAAATGGTATACAAGCTGGCGCAGCTATGCCCGTAATATTTACGTTTCGCCCGACCATCGCGAGCGGTCTGCGCCCGTCATTGTAGGTTAAGGGGTTAAACGCTAGACGCCTCTGTATTCCACTGATCGGCTCATCGATCTTATCAGCTGTTGGACCAAGCGGTTGCCAATCCGGAGCAAAGTAAATTCATCGTCCTCGAGCGGCTGGCTCGGTTCCGGGGTTTCGGAGGTGTACGAATCGAGGACGATGTCGCGATAACCGAGGATGGCCTCGAGAATTTCACTCTTGTACCGCGCACGTGAGTATCCCGCTAACGATCGATCCCGCGAATCTCCCCCGTTTCGAACCGATGCCGCTCTTTTGACCCTTCGAGCGCGCGCTTCCACCGCCGAGCTGTCAAGCGCGTGCTCGATCCGACCCGCCGCGTTTTTTTCGAGTCATCGTATATTCGGAAAATATACATTTTTTTGTTTCTCTCGTAGAGCCGTTTTTCAACTACTCGTTTATCCATGTTTCGTAGTCCTGAATTTATTTGCGAAAAAGAAAACGAAATTTAAATGACGAAACGTTTGCTCAAAGTGGAGCGTGCGTTGAAAAATACGTATTTGCACGAAAAAATGTATCGGTCGAAACGACGCGGTATCCACTCGAAGGGTTGAGCACGTTTCGAAACTACGGTGCTTCGCGGCCATCCCGTACGATTGTTACTTTTTACAGTCAATCCCTGATAAACAACGATTCCGTTATTTTTGTTTATCGTCCGGTGTGTAGTTACTAAGCGGTAGTTACTAACGCGTGATTTTAAACAAATAAACACGTTTCGCGAGTATTTAATATTTCCGCTTGAAAACGAATTTAAGCGAGTACTTGAATTTTAGAGGTTATTCTCAGGGATTTTTGTAAGTTTTCGCGAAACACCCGATTCGAAGGAAATTTCGAAAAGACGAAAGCTGCTCGTTGTTCAATCGTGAACGACCGGCATAATTTCTCGTGTCCTCCAAAACGATCGCGAATACGATCGTTTTAGAGGAAACTTGGCGGTATGTTTTTTACCGACCGGACGTATGACGCGTATCCTCAAGCGTGATACGCGATACGATACAAACCCGCTGTTGCGGGTTCGCGTTGTCGTTAATGAAAATTGAATTCGACCACACGAATAACGAGGAACAACGAGTGGCACTTACGCCGCGGTCGGCTAGCGTCCCGCTACTCCCGTCGCGATTATTCCGTGCGACTTCGATAACTATTTTCGTATTTCTCCCGCCGTATAACGAACTTGTTTTTCGTTCGTTTAACGCGCTGGGGCGCGGGTTTGTTTCGGTTTGTTCGTCACCCGAATAGTTATTAAGAATATTTTCTCTTCGCGTTCGAAAATCGCCTCCGGACGCGCGCGATACTAATTCATTAAATTAGTACTGAGTATTAATCGCGCTTAAGGAACTGGGGAACGAATCTTCACCTCCGTACGGCAAGATCGTCTTTACGGCACTGCCATCTGGAAATTCAATTTTTATATAATTCGCAAAGGAAAATAGTCGGAAGGAAAAGAAATCGAAACGATTGGCCGATGAAAACATCGGTACGAACGAGTGCTCGCGACGAGGCGTACGGAGGATTTGATTCGACGAGCGTCAACGAAACAGCGGCCATTAAAAAAAAAACTTATCAAGTCAACGAAAAGACAAAAGGCTTCTTCGATTATTATCGGTAAAAAGAGGCAAAAGTTTCAAACTAGAATAATACACTTTCGTATGACGTTGGGGAATATCGCGAAGAAAGTTGTCGCCAAATTTAATGCGGATAGCACGGAAACTCTTCGTTGAAAAAATCCCACCGTTTTGGTAAACGTTGTTTCGTAATATCGACGGTTGAAATTTCGACACGGTTCGCGCCAAATCTCGCGCGGCTGGTGGAAATCCTTTTTCTGATAAACGCTTCAACGACCGTAACGATCGCTCGAAGCTCGCGACGAAATTTTAACGGCTCATAATTTTGGATCGTGCGAACGAAGATTACCGCTGTAGGAGAAACCCGGCTGCGTCAACCCGATGCCGTTCGCTGTTCGACACGCGCCCGATCGAGTTCGATCGTTATCCGTAATCGGCCGAACGATTCGATCGGTCGCGGACTATATTGCGCGTCACGCCTGAACGTATTTCGAGTGCTGACCGACTCGAGAAACCGAAAATATTGATTAATTAACAGCCTTACGAATAACGGTACTTCGGTTCGTGACAAAGATATCGGATACAAATTTCCGTGACAAAAATTTCCGTGACAAAAATTTCGCTTCTCGTAAAATCGTCTGAGAAACTCGAAGAATATTTCAAGTACCGTCGCAATTCGGGCGACTCGTTTAAAATCATCCTGTATCTACGCGCGCCTAACAGCCACCCAAATTCTCTCGCGTGCTTTTCGCCCTTTTGCGTGACTTTATTATTATTGTCTCGACTACACAAGGTGGCTCAATTAAGTTTAAAGATATCTCCCGGAGATTATTTCTTTGGCGCGATGCATGAGTTTCAAACCGGTAAGTTGATTAATTACCGAAACACGCATTATTAACGATTCTACCTTATTTTTGTATATTACTCGTTTCGCAAAGGAAACTGCGCCGTACTACTTTTTTAAAGACACGTTTCTTCTTAAAACCAGCTCCACAAGAATCAGATTAAAAAATTGTTTTTTTACGCAAATATTTTGTTTATGGCCGCAAAGCAACGCCAAATCGGGGGACATTTTGAGGGTATGTTTCGGGTGGACGTCTCCTGTGGCGAGCAGTGATAAATTCGACCGGATTTTTTTTATCATCTCGCAGCTTCTCGTAGCTCATGATTGACCTTTTTTTTGTATTTTCGAACATTTTTGAACATTTTTGAACACGAAAACATCGCGGCGCAGTTCTATACGATTGACACCCGGCACATTCTTAACGTTTCTTTGTCATCAGCTTTGCGTGTTTATACTTTCACTCGTTTAGTGATGGAATAAGCTCCTCGGTTTTATTATAGCCTTTTTTGTTCGGTTCAATCGACTATAAAAATTGCTTTAATTTATTTATAAAATGATCGTTCGAAACTTTCATCGAGAGATAACCGCACTCTAGCGGTCGAAAAGATAGCAAAACGTGGACAAAGTTTGTTGGGTGTATAATATAACGAAACGCGCGGGACTTCTTTTTGGAGGCTTCGTTTCAATGTATATTTGAGCTGGTTCCTGGCGCTGTGTATACGTGCTCTCTTGCACGAGTCGCCACAAATTTCGTACTTTGGTAATTAATACAATCTTTTGGGAAAGTTTTGTGATTGGTCGACTCCAGAGAATAATGGATTTTTTTTATCCCACCAAAACCGAACTCTCGCCGCGAGCACGGTCGACTCGTGCGAAAACCCGTACCGGTATAGACGACTCTGTATTCTTCCGATTCCTTGGTGTATAGACTTTTTGTTGAAATATCTGCACCGAGGTCCGAGAAAAGTCGGCCTCCGGGTCGCTCGCTGGTCGATGGGCCACCCTAACCACAGCCGAGCGGTCACCGCACCCGGTATCAGCCGCGCGAACCGCTGCTTAACTCGAGTGACCGCCGAAGCCGCACCCCGATCGCTCATTCATCAGCGTCCGTTGTAACATCTTTATTTATATTCTATCCGTTCGGAGTGATATTCGTTCACCAATCGTCGCGTACCGTTCGCTTACCGATGTAACTTGGAAATTTGAATTTTACCGGACTTGGAGTTTCAGCGGCTTCCCGTTCTCCGTTTCGCCGTAACGACGGTGCCGCTACGTTTCCTTCGCCAAAATATCGAATTTTACCCAATTGAAAAAGTTCCGCCGCCCCCCCTATTGAGTCTTTTTAATTGTACGAGATAATTGATGAGATCGTGAATCCGCGCACAGCGAATAGCATTCCATTTTTAGGGTTCCGTACCTCAAATGGAAAAAAAACGGTACCCTTGTATGATCGTGTTTTTGCCTGTACGTCAAGATCCTTTATCTCGGGAACGCGTCGCGGTATCGAGTTGAAATTAAAACCATATACTCAGGTCTACAGTCCTTGAAGCTCTGAAGAAAATCAAACTTCTGAGTTTACGTAAAAAGAAGATTCGGCCGTTTATGCCGCAAAAAAACGTGTATTTCGACTCTCAGGGGAATCCAAATTTATAGGGTATTTTCCCTGCATCTACAACTATGAAATTGGATAAGTAATATTTGACATTTTATACCACAGGTATAGACAAAAATCTGAAAATTATACATTTGGAGAGTGAATCTTTAAAAAATGTAGTATTTATCGAAAGTACGTAATCAGCGTACGAATCTTTTTGGAGATTTTTTAAAACAAATTTAGGTACGAACTGTTGCTTTTGTAAACCGAATTTCGGGAAAAAACTGCGAGAATCGATTCCTGAACTATTTATAATAAGTGCCTACGAGTTTGTACGGAACCCTCGGTGGGCGAGTCCGACCAGGACTCGTCCGGTTTTTTTTTAAACTAATGGGTAATTTGTTGGTTGTGGACAGTATCGAGGAAATCGAGGAATGGATGGCCAAGGGTCGAACGGAGTTACTACTGCCGCAGGAACAGGCAGCCATTGAGCTATCGTCCGTGAATCATTCCTCATAATCCGAGGTCTTCCAACGATGCGATACACGTAATATTATATTTGTATTATTCGATATTTTTTATTCGACATTGAGCATAATTGTACCACGGCTGTTCTCAATAGAGCAGGGGGCGCGTACGCGGCGCTAACGTTTCATACATTTTTACATTTGTCGATACACTTGCCGAGTAACTATCGAAAGAAATGATAATATCAACAGGTTTTGATACGAATCGAAATATATCTCGTGTAGTGACAAGGTTTCGCATTTTTTTCTTGGCCCCACGAAACAGTCGCGGGTCCGTTCTGACACCGAGACGGTTTACGAGTCGCGGCCTTTGGCTTCCCGGATACTCAAGGTTACCGATAAAACCCTGCTACGTACCAGATCTTTGCGGACGCGCGACCACCAGCGAAACCCGTCGCGAATACGCGAATAAATAAAGCACGGCTCATCGCGACCGAGGCTTCGTTTCGTTTGGCTCATGAATCATTGACATTTGTCAAAAACCGTTTTATCATCCTTCAACGCTTGGCCTCGCGTTGTCTTCGAGATCGTTAAAGCTCGGACATAAATCTTTCAGCTGAGTTGATCGATAAAGCTCGATTCTACTTGTCTTATCTAATCGTCGGTCTTACCAAACGGGCGATAATTTCACTATTTTTGCCACGAAAATGTTTTTCGTATACTTTTAAATGTATTTCAGAACAGTCTTGGGGCTGTTTTGGATAAAATGTTTGGGTTGTCGAATGCGAGAACTCGATTTGTTCAAGTTTATATTTTTTCGAAATCCTTTTTTATAAAAATTAATTTTTTTCAACGATTTCAACGAAATTGATAGCGGCGATTCGCTTTTTGATAAATAAAGTATTCAATGATACAGGGTCAAGCGATAGAGGTACCTGACCCATGTAAGGCCCAGTGCTCCTAACAGAGTCCACGTTTTAAATATCCAAAACTACAAAGTCAAGCGGATCGAGCTTCCATCGTCGAGTGTCTGACTTTAAGTAGCCGCAATTGGCGAAGCAACCGCCGCGCTGTGGCGAAACCGAACAAATTTGCAGTCGATGGAAGGCGGGGCGTGAGATCGCGCGCAGTCGTTTCTTAAATTTCGACGTACAACCACTTTCGAAAACAATGAATGTTTTCAATATTACTTAGTGAATCTGTATTATAATTATATGTAGTAGTTCATCAGCACTATACGCGTTGTTATCAAAATTTAAGTTTAACATTGAAGATTATATATATTTTTAATTCCTTTTGTACGAAGTTACAACAGGCGTGACCTCGTTAGGAAGAGCGGTCCGAATAAGGCCAGCACGACGCTTTTTCAAAAAAAAGCTTATCGTTAATAGTGAACATTGTTTTCTGAACCAAAATTATTATTGATACGTTGATTATTGAAGAAACGATCAAACAAACATTTTTGTTTTATTTCAACATTCATAGTCTTTTTTGTACTAAAAACCAACAAGGTGGGCCTTACACGGGTCAGGTACCTTATTTAGTTTTGTATATTTTATAACCTATCAGCGCTGAGAGGACATTTTTCCTACCAAATTTTTCTAGTCCGAAGCCTACGTATATACGTGCACGTGTATCTTTCGAATGATCATCGACGCGTGTTTCACACGACGGAAACGTCTGGAATTTTCTACAATATTTTTCAGCGATTAACAACTTTCAATGTAAAATAAAATAATAACGATCCGCGTCGGTAAATTGTACGGAACCTCGCTGCTCGGATTTACCTGAGAAAACTTGACCGACCGTAAGAAAACAGAGTTCCATCGTTTGGGGGATGTAGACATTCGCGATCGTGTACGAGTGCCCGCAACAACTGACGGGAAGGTTACTCTTGGGGAAACGAGAGAGAGTATTGTTCCGTTCTCGAACAGGGGGCTGAACTTTAGGTCCACACCGATGTCTAAAGAGTAGCCTTTCTTTTGCAATAAAACAATAATTGAACAATCCTGACAAACGCCATAATGAAGCGCCATGATACGGATATCCCATCTATTCCAGAGTTGCGTCACATAAAAAGTAACGTTTTGTTGTTTCTCCCGAAACAAGGCAATCCGCTCAGATGCCGCTTTCCCACGTAGGACGGCAGCAATGATTTTCGAATGCTCGAGCCTCGAATAAAAATAAAAAACACAGAACACTTTTCGCTGCGCCACGCGACGTGCAACGGTTTTCTCTTTTTCTTCGTCACAAATGCCATTACTTTTGACTCGCGTTCGTGAAAAGTCCAGGCGTTCCGAGTTATCGAAAGGTGGAAGTTCCGTGGCCATTCTCGCACGCTGTGACCGAGGATCGTTCTATCGATTTCTGTCTTCGATTCGAACTTTGCGTGCATAATTTTTTGCGTGAAACGATGAATGTATCGGACATTTCCGGACACAGAGCGAACATTCGTTTTTTCTTCTCTCTAAATTTTAGTACACGCGCTTCCAACGTCTGTGTCAATTATTTTTTCTTCGGACGCAATTTCTTTATTTATTTCGAGCACTTGATGCTTTTGTACCATTGAGTTCTTTTGGTTTCGCTCTGTTTTATCAGTGGTAAGTAATCGGTGAACATTAGTCGATTCCACGTATGAAACGTCCCAGTCCTCAAAACTCTCTATACGAAAAAAAACACACACGTTTCATTGTTCAGTGGTTCACCGGTTTCGAACGACAGCTGTAGAACAATAATAACAATTGGCTGTCGTACGAAACACCGTCCCGGTCCTACGCGTCGCGCGCTCCTTCGGAACAACTAAAAAATCACGGGGTCGTTCGACTCGAGTGCCTGTCATTCGAAATTAACAACTGGTACGCATCAATAATAGCGTAAGTAAGTAAGTATTGACTAATCGGCGAAGATGAGACAAATGAAGGCTGACGCGTAACCGCGTTAGACCCCGTGACCCCAATGCCAATGACTGGAATATCGTGACTCACGCGTATCGGTGGTAGGTCGTTTCGCGTGAAAGACAACGAGAGGCTTGAAACGCTTTGAAAGAAAATGAAGTCCGCTGTTGATTGAGCGAATATGTACGGAGACGGATGGAGAACCATTTCTATTTATGGGACCTTGGTTATGAACGCATGCCCCTTTTCGCAACGCTCCTTGACACTTTTTAAACGGTTAGACTATTGTCGATCATCCGAAAGCAACAAGTATTTTCAAAAAATTCATTTCGAATGAGCGGGACGATTGCAACCTCGATCGGATATTTACTCTCGCGTATAGCGCGTTATACGTATACCAAATTAAATAATGCGTACTAATTAAAAGGGTATTTCTAACACTCTCGCGAGGGCCCTTTAAACGTAGGGGGTTCATCGTAGTTTTTCATTTCCGTCGATCGAACGATCGACGATGTATAAACACGAGGATCACAACTCGATTTGAATAATCGTTTAACGAATTATTGCTGGGCAGAGTCGGCGGAGCTCCTTCGGTTACCGCGTTGTAAGCAACGAAAGGAGAAAAAAAAACAATTATCGAACATTTTCTTCCAATAGTTACGAAAGTTAAAACGAATTCTGATAACTAATGAAAAAAATGACGAGACGAAAAGAGGCCTACCAATTTTTAGCCAACCCGCTCATTGGACGATGATAAACAAACACGGTTTGGAAGGAAATACGATTACATTTTTGCGAGGAGTTGAATGACAAGTTTATTTACCTATGCGCGATTCTTTTTTTTGGTTCATTTTCACTTTGCGCCAGCGTCTCGAGCGAATCGTTCGTTTCGGGAAAAAATAAAAAATCGGGAAAATGATCGAAACGAGTTTTATCTAAATATCCCTCGAATAATTCGCGGATCATTCCGGAGAGATTCGGGCCTGTACCGTGTCGAATACGAGGGCGTTCGAGTAGTGCAAGAAAGGTATTCGAAGCCGAGCGCGTTACACAGATGTGCGGGCGCGCGATCGCGTGTGGGTGAATGCGCGCGCACTTGCTCGCGTGTTCGTACAACGGTACATCGGACTGGCGGGGTTCGCTCGCTTCTGAGATTGTTGGGATGATCAGTATGCTCGGCGCGTTACGCGTACCAAGGTGTGCGATACGGATACGTGATACGCTCTCTTCGTATACGACACTGCCCGCCCGTGCTCGACGGCTAACTCTCGACCTACTTGTCTCTCTCCTCTTCTCTCTGTTTTCTTTATAAACGGTTTTTATCGCCAGTCCGTGTTAACCAATGCGAAATTCGCGCAGCGTGGATTTACAAATTCCGAGTTTCCGGTAAAAAATAATAGAACGCCGAAAAGGCTCAACGAGGCGAATGTTGTTATTGGGACTGTGTACGGAAAAAGAAACCGTTTTGGGCCAACCGTTACGCGGGGTTGCGGATTAACCCTTTGACCGCCGCGCTAAATTTCTGCAACGTACTTCGTATGGATGTGCCGGTCATTGGTGACGCACGTGACAGTCAAAGTGTTACCTTTTCGGGTTATGACTCGCGTGAAAAAACCCGCCCAAGTTGAGGCTTGATCGCTATCCCCGAGCCTTCGTTGATCGTACTCTTCGTGCATAGGTTTTGTCGGTTCAAGTCCGAAAAGCCCCGAGAATCGTCGGCTCGTGCTGACTCCGCGTCCTCTGGCCGAGAGTGTAATTGGGAACGTCAATCCTCGAAACTCTGGATTTACGCAAAGAAAATTTATCGAAAGATCAGAAAATAACATTTTTGCGTGGTGTAAGCAACGGTAAAGAGTTTCATCGCCCGATGGGTAAACTTCGGTTCCTCCCGATTCCCCTCTTGACTAATTTTCTGTGAACGGGCGACCGTTCGCGCGCCCCAAGATTTTCGACTACGATTGGAACCTTTTGAGTCTCGCGTCGAGCCATGCTACACTCCCTCTCGTTATGTTGAGCGCAAGTCGAAAGACGCGCGCGTGCGCGCGTGCGCGCCTCGGCGTTAAAAATCTTGCCCCCCGTATAAACAAATTTAATAGCTGATTCTCACTCGCCCTCGTCACTCGTATTCGACTATCGTTCGATCGATGCGAGTCGTTATCCTCCTGTGAACGATTAAGAGCGATTGTCGTACGGGGCGCCTCCGCGTCAGACAATGGTACACGATTATCTCGGCCGCATCGTTCGTGAAACGCTTGTGCGCATCAGTCTTAACCCCTTAACTTACGATTTACGTTAGAGAATTTTGGGCCGAAAACGTAAACAAGCTCGCGCAGCCTTCGATCCATTCGCAAAACTTGTTTAGTACGATGGTCGGGCCAAGCGTAAATATAACGGGCTATGTCCGTTATATTTACGCTTGGCATTACCGTTTGGCTAAACAAACGTATCCCAACCAAACCCAAACATAAACAAACGTAATCCAAACCAACCCTAACGTAAACAAACGTAACCCAAACATTACGGGCTACGCCCGAAACATTGACGTTTGGTCCGATCGTCTACTCCGGCCTATGACCGTAGTTGTAGGTTAAGGGGTTAAGAATTGACGATTCTCGTCAAAGACCGACTATTCCAAACTACCGTCGTACTCTGTCGTACTCGTTCCAGTTGGTGATACTCGTTGTGTTTCAGTACGCGTCGAGGAAGGAGGAACTGAGCTCGTTTGTGATCATTTTTTTCTTATTTTTTTTAATAAATACTGAGTGTTGTCTGCTGCTACTAGACTCGGTGTGTGTCCTCTCAATGGACCAAAAGTTACTTTAGTTTTCGCTGGTTTTTGTTTGTAAAATGCCGATTTTAGGCAATTTTTTTGAGATAAGAAAAAACCACGCGTTCGTTTTAGGCCGTACGGCTTGAAATTTGATTGAAAATTTGGGGTTGAAAAAATATTTAAGAACTTGAAAGAATTTCGCCTCGTGGCTCAAAGTGATATTTTAGTACTATTTTAATAATAGTGGCGCTCAAGTACCGAAACGCATGATGGCAGTAGCCTTGATACTTTAGGCGTATTTGCTAAAATCGATATCGCCCAACAAAAGAGAAAAACCAACGTAACTTCGCCAGGACTAACACGTGTACCGAGTTCTCCCATCGTTGTGTTTATCCACTTCTCATGTTACACCCTTTTTACACGAAAAACAAGTTCTGACTGACTGACCGACTGACTCAGATCAATATCGAGCCTAAACTTCTGTGTAGTTGTATCGTACGTATCGTTTTAAGTGTAGAGGATCATTATTCGAATCAAAATTTTCAAAATTCAAGCTCTACCCGGCTCGAAAGGGGCACGAAACTTTTTAATTTTTCATAATTACACTGATCACTTGATTCAATGTTTATTTTTATTACGATAGAAATTGCATCTCATCAGTTACCATTGTACAGTTGAATAATACTTGTAAGAATCACAAATAGAAAACAGATAGCAACGTCCTGTTTAAATATCATACGACATAATGTATTTGAAGCGTATTTTTCGATACGTCCACACATGTGTGAAAATATGCTGCAAAAAACAAAATGAGGCTTATGTTGCAGGCTTCAAAACTCCATTCGATAAATTGATGTGCGATACTGCTTTCGTCAAGTCAATTGAACACTTAATGTCCTACAAGAATTAAGTTCGTTCGAAACCTTGCCACCAGTGCGCTTATCATCACTGAGCTTTGCACAGTGTCCGTAGGCATTAATGGAACCCCAATAAACAAGTATAACTATATAATAGATATGTACTATTGTATACAGCTTCCTGGTTTTGTATCTTCTTGCGTTTCCAACTATCTAATATATACGTGACTCGCGTATATGCGTATATGCTTAGAGATTATTCAATGTTAATGGAAGGGAAATTTTGGCTGGAAACTTTAATTTGAATAAACAATCACGCGCGCGCGCATACGGACGCACTACATTCGCACAAACCAAAACAAACACGCACGCGCGTAACATGAATTATATATATACAGGGTGTTCCACGTAAGAATGTCATCCGTGAAATAGGGGGGGGGGATGGGGGGTGAAATTGTGAGTCGATTGATTATACGCGCGTATGGTTCCTAGATCAATCCCTGAATTGTTATTAATTTTTTAAAGCAGCCAATCAGGCGCGCCGTTGGGTGGGCTTACGTCGGTGAGCTACACACGCGTGTGGTAGTGCCCGGCAGGGTGGTACCCCCACCATGCAGACATTCCCGTTCGTCGGTGTAAGGTAGGTGGGCGTCTGCGCCCGTCATCGGTGTGAACGCCTGAGTGCTTAGGGCTCTGTTTACTTTTTGCCCTGTTGGATTTTGCTCCGTTTTCCTTTTGGCTCCGATTGGGGTTTTTTCTTTAGATGTGGAGATGAAGGCCGCAATGATACGCGCTGTTGGCGCCTTTTGGGGAAAATGAAATGCATATCATTGTAATAACATTGTTCGAATAAATTTTGCAGAGAGAGAAGGAAGGGGAGAGGTAAAAGCGCTAACAGCACGTACCATTGAGCCCACTATCTTGATCTAAAAAAGAGACAAACGGAGCTAAAAGCAAAATGGAGCAAGAGCCAAACGGAGCCAAAAGCAAAATGGAGCAAAATCCAACGAAGCAATAAGTAAACAGAGCCCTACACACTCAAGCGTTCACGCCGGGAGCAGAGGCCTACTTACCTTACACCGACGAGCGGTAGTGTCCGCATGGTGGGGGTACCGCTCCGCCGGGCACTCCGCGCGTCCGTGTCGCTCATCGACGTATGAGCGCTCAACGGGAGCGCCTGATTGGCTGCCTTTAAAAGTTGATAACAATTCAGGGGTTGATCCGGTAACCATGTGTGCTCGTATCAATCGTCTCAGAATTTCACCCCCAACTCCCCATTTCACAGATGACATTCTTACGTGGAACACCCTGCGTATATGTGTATATATATATATATATACACACATATGTATGGGGCATTTCACCCAATTTCACCTAGCCCGTGAACCCAACCATTTTCAATTTTCGGGAAACTTTTTTTTGTGAAATGATTGGATATCCACACCAATTTTTAGAATTCTCTTCTTATTTCGAAGCTATAATTTCCCAAAAGATGTTGATTTCGGAAATTTTGGAAACGTTTGATCACCGATAAATGAGGTAATTGAGATATCGACGAATGTCGATGCATATTTTTTATCACTTTGAAGCAGAGGTTCATGAAAAACAAATTACTCATTACAGTGGACCACCCATTTTTTGCTTTTGAAGTGTAATTTTAAGAGTATTTTTTGTTAAGATTATGGCCATTGTTCGTTAGAAAAATACCCATTTGAATATTTAAAATAATCGCATAAAGTATTCAAAATTGACCTGGTTCGTCACCCCAGGTTACCGTAATAGGTAAACAAATGAGGTTACCATTCTAGGGTTAAACAATGTTGTTGATATTCCCTTGATAGGGTCTACAGAAACTGATGCTTCAGAGGAGAGAGACGTCCTCAATTTTAATTTATCGGTTAAATTTGTTGACGAATGATATGTAGACTTGGTGAAAATGATCACTACAAAATGATCACATCGTTAGCCGAAAAGACAAAGATGGGGGAAAAAAGTGAATTTATTTCTATGTGAAAGGTATGCACGGATTAATCAAAGTATTGTCGATCGATGCGTACTACTTTTTTTCACCTCTCGTGCGATATTCGTATTCCATCTCGAAAAACAGCCTTGTCTTTTCGGCTATCTAATTTACGATTTCTGCGAAAGAAGTGAACCGATGACCAGTCAAATCCTGGCCTATCCATCGGAACAACCAGTAACCAGAAGGATCAATATCCGAAGAATACGGCGAGTGTGGTAAAATATCCCATTTGAGTGTTTCCAAATATTTTTTCACGACTTTCGCGGTACGAGACCGAACGTTGTCGTACAGAAGGATCACTTTGTCAAGTATTTGCTCATAATTCAGTCGTTTTTTCTCGTTATGCCTGGCCTAAATTGATCTTCTCCGAATAAGTTTGAGGCATTACGAGAATCTTCATCGAGCAATGCCATTAATTCACTGCCGTTTTAACTCGTAAATAAGTGTTTGAATTTTTCGGGGACCTCGAAACCCCCCGAGTATCACATTTTATCCGATTCAAATAACTTATTGCATTTTTAATTTTTTGAATTTTTAGGACGAAATCATAATCAGCGACTTCGAAAACCCCGCGATACCAATTTTCGTAAAAGTCCGATTTTTTAATCATTTTTACACAAGGCGTGATATTTTTGTTGCCGCTCAAGGGGCGAAATACAGCATTTTGGTGGTGAAAATGGTGATTACAATAAATTTAAAAAATACGTCGTTTAACTGCAGTCATTTTATGTATACATGGCTGAAAAAAGGGGAGACTTCAATGAGGAAAAAAATGTCGATTGTTTATGGTGTTTTATTGTTTAAAAGCGGCCATATTTTTTGTCTACTGGACATGACTCAATTTCAACCCCGGATTCTGAAAAAGGACATTCGAAAGTACCAGGATTTTTTTTTATTTATTCATTCTCAAGTCAGATTCTCAGATTGAACATTGTTCAATGACGAGAGTCTGACTTGAAAATGATAGAAAAAAATAACGATTCTTGGCCCTCGATGGGTTAAGATAACTTTAATTCCATTCCCTAGTAGCATTTTTTCCAGCATTTTTCTAAAGATACTCACATTTTTTCCCAAAATTTGTCCGATTATTTCAGTGAATTGAGGCTTTTCGGAGAAATCCGGAAAAAAAAATTCCCCATTTTTCCGAAATTTCTCCGGATTTCTTTAAACTTTCCCTATTTCTTTCCGAATTTCTTTAATTTTCCTCGAATTTCCTAATATTTGTTCCATTTTTGAATTTTCTTCTATACTATACATTTCCAAATACTTTTTGGGTCAACACCCATCTACAAAAAATCAAGGAATTGTTATTCGGAGTTTGATCGAAAATAAGGAAAAATAGGAATTTTGCTGGACAAACTCATTTTCTGAGCTTATATAACTTCTCCGAAATTCTTCTAATAAGGGATTTAAGAAGGCTAGTAAATAATGTGAAATTCTCGTAAATAAAATGAGAAAATCGGAATAATGTGGAAAAAAGGTTTATTGGGGGAAATCGGCATATTTCAAAATGAATATTTCCCATTTTTCCCGATTTTCTTCGAATTCGGGGAAGCCGGAGAAAATATGAAAAGTAGGGGAAAAAATTCTACCAAGGTTGATTGCGAAAATCCAATTTTCTAACCCGCGTCTTCGAAAAAGATTCGTTAATTTCAGTGAAAGCTTGCATACATATATATGGTCGAAACATAGTGAATATGTGTTTCCTCGTTTTCCCAATATCTTACAATACAAACCGGGTGTTTACACTAACCTTCGAACCTTTAAGTATTAGTAACGTACAATCTGCCAACCTTTTGCCATATCCAGTTAAATTTACCGTAGCATAAGCTTGTTTTATGATGCGATAAGATATTTATGTAAATTGTTCCCGGTCAATTCCTATCTACCCTCATCTCACGATTGAAGCGCGTAAGGTTCTCAAATCCGAGCATGCAAAAACATTTTCTAAAATTAAAGGGAATTACAATAAAAGTAAAATAAGTAATAATAGTCGAAACAATTTTTCCGATATTGACGAAACGTGACTATTAACGTGTCGAACAAACTGCAAAACGCGTGAATAGCCCGGGAGAAGAATACATTTGAAATAGAATAAAATATTATATTCTTAGACTTCTAGATATTCATGTAGACAATGGTAAATACAGGGCGAGGCGCGAACTGTTGTCGCCTTGAATACCTCTGTGGTTATCGGCGTCAGAAAACAATGTTTTAAACAAAAGTTGTACCGTACGAAAGGGGTCATCAAAGGCAACCATTTTTGTTTTATCTCAGTCCAAGCGCAGTCGTACAGCAAGGGTCACCTCTCCTTTTTTTAATGGGACGGTACATTTTTTCAACTATCTTGTAGAGCATCGAAAACTGCATAAAAAACATTTAGGGGCCAAAGTCGTTCCAGGTCATTTAAGATAAACAAGTGACAGGAACTTTATTTTAGTAAATATTCGGAAGTGCAACGTCCGCTAAAAAGCGGGACATCAAACAACTGAACCCAACTAAACAAACAAATCGAAACAAATACAAAAAATCGGCTCGATTCTGACAGGAGCTGTACTTCCGAATATTTACCTTTATTTTTATGTGAAATAAACTTTCTTTGCAGTAGGTGTTCATCGTCATTGCTATTGGAATCAATGCGGTTTTGCAATCTCCTCATCACGAACTTCTTATCACTTTGGCACTTATCGCCGAAGCTTTGCTATTGTCTTGTATGCAAACAACGGTACCGAACCTACAATGTACATGGATCATTGTACCATGTTTCGCCCAAACAAACCCAAGATAATGATAGTAAGAATGGCGAGACTACTGTTAATGAATCAAGCGAATGTAAATGATGTATTCTTTTGAAGAGCAAAGTGCTATTCTTCTGGTTTACGGAGAATGTCAGAAAAATGCAGCGAGAGCTAAAGACTTATACGCTAAAAGATTTCCTGAACGTTCTTATCCCAGACGCCGTACATTTCAAATTTTGTACATTAAGCTGAGGGCAACTGTATTCTTAACCCGTCGGGAAGGTAACCGACAAAAGCGAGTTACTAACGAAGAAACAGAAATTAGTGTTCTTGCCGCCGTTTATCGAAACCCGTGTGCAAGTTCTAGCCAAATTGCGAGGCAATCGGGCGTAAGCCAAAGAAGTATTCAACGTGTTCTACATCGTCGTAAATATCATCCTCACTACATCAGTCTCCACCAGGAATTAATTGGTACGGATTTCATGAATCGCACTGAATTCTGCCGATGGGCTCAACGCCAGATTCAGAGAGATTAATCGGGTGTTATTTACTGTTGAGGCAACATTTACGAATCATGGAAATATTATCATGCATAACAGGCATTTGTGGTCAACTGAAAATCCGCATTGGCTGACGCAAGTTGCACAACCAAGACCGTGGTCGGTTATGTATGATGTGGGATTATTGGGGATTAAATTAGTATCGTAGGTCGTTGTTTCATCGAAAGAAATCTTGATGATAGGAAGTACCCACATTCCTCCAAGAAACATTATGTCCTTTATTGGAAGAAATACCTTTAGAAACAAGAAATAGAATGTGGTATCAATACGATGGATACCCGGTACATTTTTCGCTGAAAGCTAGAAACGAATTGCAAAAGAGATTTCCAAATCGTTGGATTGGATGCGGAGGAGCTGTATCGTAGCCGGCTCGCTCGTCAGACTTGACGCCACTGGACTTTTTCTTCTGCGAATACTTGACAGATCTTGTTTATAAAGAACGTTCAAGTACGCCGGATGATACGCGTGAGAGAATTCTTCGAGCCTGAGATTCGATAAGTACCGAAGTGAGAAGAAATTCTACACAATCTGTGATGAGGAGGTTGCAATACTGCATTAATTTCTATGGCAATCACTTTGAATATCTAATGTGAATAAATGTAATTTCACATAAAAATAAAGTTCGTCACTTCTTGATCTTAAATGACTTTGAACCATCCCTAAATGTTTTTATGCAGTTTTCGATGCTCCAGAAGGTAGCAGAAAAAATGTACCGTCCTATTTAAAAAAGCGGAGGTCACCTTTACTGTGCGTCAGCGCCTCCACTGAAATAAGAAAAAATGGTCGCATTTGACGACCCCTTTCGTACGGTATAACTGTTGTTTCAAACATTCTTTTGTGACATAGGTAATTACCGAGATATTCAAGGTGGCAACAGTTAGTGCCCCACCCTATAAATTGGAAGTACAAATTAATTTGGTCTGTTTTCAAGAGATGGCTCAGGTTGTTATGAATGTTTTATAATAACAGCTGATTTCGGTGGTTTCAGAGAGGTTAGACATCTGTCAACAACATGTGGTTTATGTTGCTTTGAGTTCGATTGAAAATCTCATTTTTGAAATGATTTTTAGGGAAGAAAATATTTCGGTTACACATAGTATCGACCCTAAAAATTGCTAGTTTACAAATACGCATGCTCTTTCACTGCGCCATCGAACGGTTGTAGTAGCTTCACGACAAAACGGTCCAACAGACAAAAAATCTAGCCATTAGTTGTTCTATGCTATTAAACGTATACATTAGCGAAAGTATTTGATAGAAGTAGGGAGATACGTCAAATATGCTAGACATTTTTTCCCTCGTTATCCGATAGGTCCACCAAGATAATGTATTTTCAATCGTCGGATTAAAATTGTCTTACGGTCATTGATTGATCAAACGTGAAATTGTTGTTCGTTTGCAACTTCAAAATCGGTTACCACATAATAATTACTATTATTCTCGCGATAATGTAACGGACACATTGTCGATGTGTTCAAACGCAATTGAAAGAGAAGCATGATGCTTGGGTTGGATCAGGTTTTGTACTAGAGTACGAAAATTTGTAGCATTAATAACTCACAAGTAAGATTTAAATGAAATCAAAGCTCTCTCAAACAGATAATGTAGGCTCGGAAAGACACAGGGTGCAATGACATTGCGCAAAACATAATGGGAAAGGGGACCGCACAGTTGAGGATTAACGTCAGAAGGATGCGAGCATAGTGCGCGTGTGTTAACGCGCGCCCGCGTGTGTGGGTATGCATACACAAATCCTCGCGTTAGAGGCAGACGGATCGATTCGGTCGCTCGAGATTGCGGACCTAGCGCGGTGCGCACCGCATTCGTTTCTCTTCACTTTTCGTCGAGACCGCACTCGCGCACTCCTCGTCGTGCGCCCGCGCGCGCCACATCACCACTCCTCCCTCTTTCTCTCTCTCTCTCCCCTTTGCTCATAATACCTGACTCCCATGTTCCCTCTCGCGCATCTCTCGACCAAGCAAACCTCAACGCGAGAGACACTATTACGCCACGCATTGCGGGGATAATACACGCGTATAACCCTGTCCCGTACTCTTCGTTCGATTCTATTTTCGCGTTCGCGGCGTATCGGAGTCCCCACCCCGGTTAGCGGTGAACAAGAGTTTTGTCCGAGCCGTTGAGCGGTACCGCGCGCGCCCGCCCGCCCGCCCGCTCGCACTTTGACAGCGCTAACGAACAATAGTCGAGAATCGCGATAGAGATTTTTTTAGGGCGCGAAGACGACGTCAGCGTTCGGGGAAAGGTCGACGATCAGCAGAGCTCGCGATCCGCCCGAGAAACGTCACGAATTCGCGGTTGTTTTTTCCAGTCGATGAACCGAAACAGGGCCATTCGGAAGCTTGGTGAAGTTGCTTGAGCTCACATCGAAGCACGAGGCGTGCGGAAAAAGTGCGCGCAGAGGTGCCAGCAATCTCACGAGGCATCCTTGGTCTGGACGATCTACCGAGACGAGTGTGCGCGTCGAAGATGATTCGTGGTAGTGAAAAAATGGACGAGGCTTGCGCGTTGTTACGATGGAACGGTGAACACGAGGCGCCATTGCGAATAACCGGAGCCCCATCAACCGGAAGTGATCGCTGAATAAAGATCTGGAAGATTCTGCGATAACGCTCGTCGCGGTGGTTTGAGATTGTGCGTGCGATGTTGAGAGCCGTGAGCTGCCCCGAGTCGACCTAGACTTCGCTGAATGATAAAGTGCGACGGTTCGGAGCGATTGGATGCCGAGGATCCCCGGATCACCCCTGACGAATCCCTCGACTGATCCAGTCAACGTTCTCTCATACGGAAGCGGTAATATTGAATAACAATAATCAATAGAGGTGTCGAACGAGTACGCGGTGCAAAATGTTTCGCGAGTCGTTCCGTAGAGCGAGGAAGAAAGTAAGGGAAGGTGGAGAATAGTAAGGGTAAGGAAAAGGGAATCGATGCGTGCAGGGGTGGACGTCGGATCAACCGGAATATCAAGGATATTGCCTTTAATTACGCACTTCCCGGGCCAGACAGAAATAAAGAGAGGGAGAGGGGAAGATATAGGAAGCGAGACGGAGAGTGCGAGAACGGGGGAAGAGAGAACGAGAGAGTCGTCTGACCCGTGGACCGCTCGACTAGCCGATAGATCCCCCTTGTTTAAATGGGTCAGCAATTTGTACTGACTCTCGATTGAAGAGCACCGCGAGGCCAGTACTCGTTTCGTTCCCTGATAAGAGCGAACAGGAGTCATCGATGTGGTCCAAAACCGCGCACTCATCGATGAAGCGTTACAACGAGCGATAAGTGATACCCGTTCGTACGAAAGCAACTGTCGAAGAGTGAGAGCGAGGCCGAGACGAAATTCGCGGCGAACCATTCCTCAAATATATTTCACGGAACCATTGAAGGGAAGTGGAGCGCGAGAGGGAGTAGCAGCGGAAAGTTGACGTCCTCGTCGACGCGGTATCGATATACCGTTCAATCGCGCGAGCTTTGGCCTACACCTGTCTCTCTTTCCTCGCTCCTCCCGCCGAGACCAATCTCCGTACCGCCTCCATACGTCACGAGACATCGCGCTATTTGTTATCTCTTGAAGCATCGACGTAAACCAAGGCAAACTTTGCGCCCGCGCGGCCTGAAAACATCGCGTACGTTCTCACCGCTTCACGTACGTGTCAAGAAATTCGAGGAAAAAAAAGGCGAGGAGACAAAGCGTCGTCCCTGGCGATTTGGGGGAAGCGGGTATCGAACGACCAATCCGATTGAAGAGATCACCGTCGAGCTCGATCGGACGGCCGTTATGTTCTGCTTCCAAAGCCCGTTTGCTCGAATATCGAGGATGACGGCAGAAGCGGCCGGGTCACCGGGCAACGGGTCGCCATCGGTCGTTTCGGTGTCGACTAGCCAACAACAGGACTCGGCAACTTCGTCAACGAACGCCGTGACGTTGGACTCGAAGAGACGCGGTTCCGAGGCTATGAGCGAAGGTTCCGGATCATCATCGATCAAATTCATCGATCAGGTTTCGATGTCGGGTGGCAGCAGTACAGAAACCTTGCCTGGTATCAAGGCGGATTACTTGGACACTGATCCGTTCTCACCCGATCCGGAAACTAAATTGTCGGACGATGGGCCGGAGAGTAACAAGTCAATCGCGGTTGTAGCCAATAACTCGACTGCCAACAATGCGGATCGCCCGAATGCGAAACACGTTGCTGGTTCGCCAACGAGGTTGTCATCGATGGCGAATGTTCGCGTGGTGGACAATGATATACGGTCGTCAAGCCCGACGAAGGAACCGTCAACGAGCACCACCAAGGACACCGGTAACGGTGGTCTGGCTCCGATAGATATCAGTAGCTGCGGGGGTGGTGGTACCGGGCGGGTTATAACCGGCGGAAGTTGCGGTGGGAGGTGGAGAAGAAAGCTGTTGCTACGCCTCCGGTCTACGGACTCGTCGAATTCGAGCAACGGCGAACCGTGCTCGACCTCGCCTTCACCTTCCCCCGTCAGCGTAAGCGACAACTCGACAAGCACGAGGTCATCGTCCTCTTCGCGACCCGCGAATCATACTCGTCACAGTAACATCTGCAACAACCAATGGACCAACGGTGGTCAGCAAGTACAACAAGATTGCCAGGAGAGATCGGACAATATCGTGAGCGAGCCAGGACTCACGAATGGATCAAGAACGTCCTATTTGTCGTCATCTCGTCGACGTGTGCAGCCGTCGACCCTAGTGGTACAGTCCGAGGCTGACGAAGACTACGCAGCCGCTGATCCGGATCATTCGAACAACGATGATAAGTCACCTAGCATATTTACCTGCTCGGTCAACGACATAGCCTCATTGGAGAACGGCTTCAGCGAGGACGATGACGAAGGAGAGGATCACTGCAATTACGCTGAAACGGAAACTGAAGAAGGCTCGTCACTGCCCTCCAGCCCTGTCGCCTTGGCTTCCCCTAAACTGGCGGGTAACGCGCAGCCACCACCGGAAAACGTTTATTACGGCTTCTTGTCGGTCAACGGAGGCGCCATGAGGCAAGAGTCCACCAGCACTAGTTCACCCCAATTATCAACAGGCACAGTTGCCAATTTGGAGGAAGCGTCGTCCGTTGACAATGGCATAGGCGGATCGCTCAGCGGCCAGTGTCCCACCAATGGTGGAATAATAAGCCTAAAACCCGACAACCTTGACACTACGAGCTGCTTACCGGCTGCACGTTCATGCCCTAATCTTGAACAACAAAGCGCCGGATGTTCATCGACGAGCGGGTCGTCCAGCCCAAGCCCGAGCCCCGGACCTGCCGGTCCTCGCTTTAAGCCCCTCGAGGAGGGTGATATACAAGTGTGCTATTTAAATCACACCCGGACACTTGTCAGCAAGATCCTGTCGAGCAAGTTCCTACGACGCTGGGAGACGCATCATCTTTATCTCAACGATGCATGCCTCTCATCGAGAACGGTAGGATGTTGTCTTGTTCCTATTTTGCGTTCACGCGTAACTTCGCTTGCTCTTGTCTATAAGTTTCGTTTACGTAGATGGAGCAATTAATCGTAGCATCATTTCGTATTGGCTTATGCACCAAGCTAAATAACAACAACAACAAAACGTATTTACTGGACAGCCCCAAAAATCCGTATTTGTGTAGCTTAGCACTCATGGGGAAGTGCACAAAGGAAACGGAAATCACTTTATTTGTGTATTCAACTTTTTGACGAAAAAAGACTGTCAATCCGCTTAAAAGTTCCCGCCGTTAAACGAAGTACTTCAACGGAGAGCTGTCTAAAGCACTCTTTAAAGTATTTTCCGTTTATATACCTAATCAATCTTTTACTGTTATAACATTTTTTTCTATTTGTGTTCCTCTTCATTCGGCGGAAAAGCAACGTCGCAAAGGGCAAGGGAGGGTGAATAGGTGAGCTGCGGCAAATGTCGTTTTCGGTTGGAAAATGGTGCTCAGAGAGGGTGCGTTGATTCATGAATTTGGTAGTTTCTCTTCTGATCCCAAAATGTTTCGATAAAATTCTCTTGAACAGGGCGCTAAGTACCTCCGAACAGGTCCACGAGTTTGTCGATGGTCTTTCATCGATCTTCCAGAATGATTTTTTGAATTTACGCGATATTTAAGTTAATTTGGAGAACCGATGTACGGCTACAATATGACTATCCATCAACCGACATTCTACCACTTTGAAACGGGGAAACCTCTCGAACATTTGTATTTTCTCCACACCATCCTTTTAACTCAAAGCTTTAACGCGTCAAAAGTAGGTGTGCCAGTTTTTCCGAATTAGATGTAAAAACACGGCGACGAACTCGCATAACGATTTCCACTATAAAGTTCTTTAGTGCCGACACTTGGCACAACAATTAGAGAATGATAAACGCGTTCGTACTGACATAACCTGATAGTACAAAAATCCCTCATCTTAGACGGTCTGTTCGGCTTCTTTTCGACACTCTTTTGTACCCTTAGTCATATACCTACCAACAGAAACAACTCGATAAGTTGGGTCTTTTATAGAGCTGATCAATCTATTCCACGGTGAGTGTTTCCTAAATAGCTTTCTTATTAATAATGCAAAGGTTTACACAGCTGGTAATCCAGAGTGGTTACAAATAAATTAACAAAAACATTGTGAATATTTGAAAAATATTATTAATAGTATTATCGAATACGAACACTTCAATTACAATGAATAGGAGAATTTTCAAATTGTTATTGATAAATTCACTTTCACAAGTAACTCATGAATACTATGCGAAGATGAATAATGATAGAGAAGTTTCTTTTTCGTGCTAAAAACGCAATGACACAGTGTAATGGCCACAATAGCCGTTTTTTGTACCGCATTGTTACTGGTAAGCGACAAACCCAAACAAATCTTGTCGAAATTTGATTTAATTTGCGCTTTTCTCTCCCTGCTTCAATAACTGTCCCCCCTCCCATAATAACAAAAATGGTCATGGGAGAAGCTACAATGAAACAGATGTGACTCGAAGAAAATTGGATTAGTGACGTGCTGTATACCGTACTAACGAACCCTTCGTAAATCATGCAAGCACGACACATGCCGTGAACTCATTAATTTCATACGTATTTCCAATATATTCGTTATTCGTGTAACGAACAACTTTATATCATTGATCGAATATATAAATTGTATTGTGATATTATTCCGTAAAAATGTTGACACTAAAAGTTCAGAACTGTCGAGTTCGATTATGATAATGTATATTAATATCTGATTAGTTTTTTTAATGCATCGATCGTCGTGAGCGGGTAGAATGGTTATGGAAAATTTAACCTCGCCGTTAACCACTTGACTGCCATGAGGATCACGGGTGACCGGTATGTCCATACGCAGTACGGGGTAAAACATTCAACGTACTCTGCTAATTATTATTCGTATCGTATTGCAACATATGTAAAAACGGTCCGTATATCTCCTATCGATATTTTTATTTCTTCAACATGAATATAGAACTTATAAATAGAAATTATATGTACAAGAAACGATCACCTTTCGAGTAATCTTGTTTGTCGGTTCTGTGTTCGCGTTTCATTCCAAGCTTTGCCATTGTGAGCAGTACCAATTAAAATTCAAACATGTGTACATTTGAAAACGTATACGATACGGGAGCCACGTAAAAATTTTGATTAGACTTCGAGAAATTTTTCAGTTCGATTACTTATCGATTTGGCAGTTGTAACGTTAAATTTTTTCCTTCCGACACTGATATGTGGCTCAATTTTTAACCAGTTCTCGTATATAACACATAGATAATGCGGAGTTTGATAAAACGTACTGTTCAAATTTCATCGTATGCGTTACGAGTGCGCACGAAAGGGAGCGCGCTACTTTATCGGTTATTCCGTATAAAATTTGTAAAGCCGAGAAAAGAAGTGCAAGTGATTAGAATAGCTTATCTTCAGAAGAATGTATAACAATGTCTGTAATAGCTGTATAGGAAAAAATTGTCACTATCCCAATTGTTTGTTTCGCGGTCGGTGGCATTTCGATGCGTCCGTAAGGTACCGTGAGTACGTTGGCATGATTCGTAATAGGACGGAAGTTCGTAATTTTGATGTGCCTCTTTTCCAACATAATCGATTACTTTGCTGCTCTTTTGACGGCTGTGAGCTCATCTCACTCGTGGATTGCAACCGTACAGCGTCAGCTCTGAGTAATAGATATCTTATTACGCGTACCAAATAAATTCTGTGGATGAATACAATATGAGGGTGGAATGTAGCGTGGGTGGTTTATTGCACCGAATTCTCTCAGTGAATCCGGTGCAAGTACGATGTAAGTTCCGCGTTAGTGCGGGGCGAGTACCGCAAGAGTACCGCGCGATCACCGTTCGAACACCGTGCGCGTATCATACGTATATCACGTGAGCTTTCGTCAAATACTGCTCAAGTACTGCGCGGCAACGGTGTGTTAGTGTCACGAGCGTGGGGGAATTACACACGATCGGCACGAATGTCGTGCACGTACTGTATGCGGGAGCAGGTGTTAATAATTTATTTGCTATTGATATTTTAAACGGCAGCCAATCACGCGCGCCCCTTGGGCGAGCTTATCTCGGTGACCGAAACGCGTGTGTAGTTGTGCTCAGCGGGGTCGTACGCCCCCCCCCCCCGTACGGACACGCCCGGTCGTCGATGCGAGCGCTTTTATGTGGTGGTAGGTGCCTAGCTGTTCCTGCTTTCGTCGCGTAAAAAAAAAGCGAAAACACGCGGAATAATGAAAGAAATACGAAATGTTCGGATAATTTTTGTTTGTCAATGTTAGTGCACGGTGATACACTGGTTAATGAGAATAAATACGAATTTATTTAGACTATTATTTATTGAAACATATTCATAAATAAATGGGTGATTAATTAATAAAAATTAACAATAATATTGATATTTACATTTATCATTGATATTTATTTTTCGATGAACGAAAATACGAGCAATGAAATGCACAAAGAGAATTGCACTATTATCTGGTATCGAACACTCCGATAGTGCCTTCTCCGCCGCACCACACGACAAAAGCACGTACAGCGGGACACCCACTACCATACGCAAGCGCTCACACTGATGAGCGGGAGTGATCGCTTGGTGGGGGCACCACCCCGCCAGGCACAGCTACACACGCGTATCGCTCACCGACGTAGGCCTGCTCAACGGGCGCGCGTGATCGGCTGCCTTAACAAATTAATAACAATTCAGGGGTTGTCCTGGAAACTGCAGATGCTCGTATCAATCGACTCTGAATTGCACCCCAAACCTCCAATTTCACGGATGTCCTTCGGTCCTGGGACGCCCTCTATAATACTTTGTTTGCTTCGCAAAGGATATAAACCAAGTGATACAGCGCATAAATTACTTAAGACTCGGTCTTTCAAATCGAGTAATTATTTTTCAAAGAATAAATGTTTTTCATAATATTCAATCAAGCATTTAAAAAATGATTATGGCTACTGCGTCGTCGTAAAATAAATAATACAACAACTGGTAACTGTATTGCATACCGTTAAGAAACAACATTGAATTTGTATTACGAATATATCACGTTCTCTGCATTAACTATTAATCTGTTACATCGAATAACCGCAATAAACTGTATAAGTCATATTCCAGATTATTGCATTTACTTGCATTGCACGGTTCGCATATTCGAATGTAATATCCCTTTTCTCGCCGGAAGCCGTGTATCTGTATCAAATAATGAGTTTCATTTAATCTTAGTTGAATCGGCAAATTATTTTTTAAATGCTTCTGAACACAACACTTCTATCGTCCGGCTATACATAGGATTGTCATGTCGCGCAATAATATCTTGAAGCGATTGGGAAATCGCAACAAGCGCTGTCGTTGATCAAATATTTTGTATGGAGCAAACTTTGCAACGTCTGTGTATTCAAAACGGACTTCGGGAGTTGAGTAAATTTCGGGGTACAATCATCACACTTGTACCTTTCAAACCCAGACCAAAAACTTGCACGTAGAGCTTGCTCCAATGTCCGTAGATAGATTCGTGTTGCGAAGCTCCCTCCATTCGTTATCCAAATCGTTTAGCTCTTTCTGATTAACCAAATTTGAAGCGGCTGGCGTGGTCCGCATCCTCGTGAAATTTTCAGAGTCCAAAATCGATAGCAATTTGATGATTTTTATCTAAGGATCGCGGAAATTCAATCATTTTTTAATTGATTACATCCGTCGATGTGGAATGTCAAACACCTGTATCGCAAATGGAAGATTGCATCGAGTGTAACGTTTTATTTCTTCTACGATACAACACCGGGGTTAACGTTGCGCCCAACGTTCTAGCAATGATCGAAGTACTCGCCGCTACTCTCTCGTAAAGTACGAGCAACTTTGGACCTTCAGACTGCATTTCGATGATTAAATGGTGGAAGAACGGCAACACGTACTCGAGAAACTAAAGGTACATTTTCACGTACCGTTCTCGCAATCGGGCCGCAATCGTTTCAGCTGCAAGTAGTTTTTTCAGTGATAGCCGCTTTTTCGAAGAATTCGCCGAGAGCATTATGTTGCTCGAGAAGTCTCTTGACCACACGCAGAAGGGATAGCCATATCGTTTGACTGGGTTGTAGCGTCTTATGAGGTTTCACACTCAACAACGTTTGGAACTCTTTGAACTCACTTAGTCTTTTATAGAAGTTGTTGAGACAATTGTACACGTCTTTACAAATATCTCTAATTATTCCTGGCATCGTTGCGCATGCATAGCACGTACGTAAGGCGAATGAGTGGCAGGTGCCCTTCATCGAGAACGAATTTGGTTCGGCTTCAGAAAGCGCAACGATAAGGGACTGATTCACCTCGAACATGTTACTCGCACCATTCGAAGGATATCTTATAAGATTTGTTTTATACGAAACTTGATTTTCGGCGAAAAAATTGACGAGGCAGTTGTGGAGACTTCGAGCCTTCGTATCCGCGACGGGTATGAGGCAGTGAAATTGATCCGTTATCATTTGGCGATCAAAATATCTGGCGACTGACTGATCTGTTGGCCGTGTGGGTTAAGGCGCGGCTAGCGGCCAGCGGATCGGTAGGTCTCGGGTTCAAACGCAGGTAGCGGACGAGATTTTTGTTCGGAATTTTTCGATAAAACTGGTTCCGCGGCCGGGAGGTGAACTTTGGGACCGGGTGTACTGGCATAGGTTTTCCGCAGTCTTCCTATGCCCGTGCCAGAAATGGCACGGTGAATACGGTACACAGGGGGTTAGTCGGCTGCGGCCGTAGGGGAGGTCAGAAGGGAACAAGGTGGAGGAACTGGGAGGAAACAAAGTAGGGAAAAAAACAGTACAGAGGAGAGAGAGGTGCCGTAAAAACCCGAAAGGGTGTACGGGGTGGTACAAATAATGAAAAAAAAAAATATCTGGCAACTGTCAGGAGATGTTTCCCGGAGCCTTTGCCAGCGGGGATTCATCGACAATTATTGAAAATGTCTCTCGTTGAAAATCCTGCAACAAAATATCAAAGCCACTCACGCTCGTGACGTTTGTGACGATTTGCGTACGTTTGGTCCTTCCGCAATTTAGGTTCTTAATGATCTTCGGGTCTGAACCAAATGATCCATAACGTTGAACGCCAGGTTGTCCTCAGCAATAAAGGCCTCTATATGGATTCCCGCCTCCTTCACCTGCCGCGACAGCTGGTTTGTTGCTTTGAAACAATCTGCAATTGTTAATTACAAGAGCTTTGCCTTGAGTCGTGTGTTTTTCACTTCATTGATGCTTAGTGAGGTTTGATTTTCTTCCAACGGTGGTGCAATCTTCATTACATATTTTGGTTCGAAATCAATGATTCTCTTTTGGAGTTTGATCTACCAAAAATTTGAAATCATGGTCCAACGTCCAGTTAGTATTATCCAAGAGGAGGGGGGGGGGGGGCAAGAATACGGGAATTTCGTCATAACTTTTTTATTTCTTAATATCTATATACCAAATTTTGATCACCTTCAAAGTATTCTCCTTTGGTCACAACGCACTTCTGCAAACGATTCTTCCATTGTTCGAAACATTATTTAAATTCACTTATCGGGATGTGCTCTAGACCTTACAGAGATTTTTGTTTTACCTCCTCCACGGTGACGAAACGCTGTCCTTTCGTGTCCCTTTTGAGTCTAGGGGACAAAAAAACACAAAATCACCAGAAGTCACCTTGGAAAAAATGCAGGGTCCACGTTGGACTAATTTTGAAGCTCAAAACAAGCTGGCTTTGCTCGGCTGGTAGAAGGCGAGGGACGAATTTAACTACAAATTGGTTTTGTCGACGATTTCGTCACTTGTTGACGCTGAGGGGCCTCCTGAACAGGGTTGGTCTTCAATTGACATTTCTGCATTTGTGCAACGTAAAAACCACCGTAGACTATGGTTTTACTTAGGACAGCATCCCCATAAGCAGTCTTAATACAATATGAGCATTATAATACCAAATTTTGTTTCCTGTTGGGGCAATGCGACCGATTGCCCCAACAGGGAACAAAATTTCACGGCCGCACGTTGCTCTCGACAATTGGCTATCACCTCTTCGGCGGAATAGAAAAAGTTGTTTCACTAAAAAAATTCCCACCGAGGAACCGATCCATTCACAGCGACCGACCTTCGCGAACTAACTCAAGAACCGTGTCCCTAATGGACACCTGGTCGAACAATGAACTTCCCCACTCTCCCTCCCCGCTGCAGCCCAATTCCCGTTACTTTTGGGTCCCCCCTCGTATTTCTGTACATAGTTTTGGTTTTCTTCCCGTTGTTTTTGGTTTTCGTTCGTTCTTTCCCTGTTCATTGGACGATGAGTAACCGCTATCTCCCGGATTCATGTTCATCTGAATAAAAATAAAACAGTGAAGGTGTAACAATTTAAGGGGAGAAATAGGGTTTGTTTATTGATTTTCACGAATTTTTTATAGTTTAAAAAATGAATATAAATTATTTTAGCTTCAAGAATATTTTATACATATATTTAAATATATACTATACAATTTTTAAAGAATATCCTTCAAAAACACCGAAGATATTAGCGACCCCGTATTGCATGTCACAATCGGACTCAGCATTTTGCGTACATTCTGGAAGCAGCAATTTTCATGCGAAATCAAACGAGGTTGGAATTTACTTGCATTATATGTCTCTCCTCTATATGAATCTAAATGCTATCAACGAATGGTCGTTAACTTTTCAAACTAGCGTGTAGACAAGTAAAAAAAAAGTCGTTTTGAGAAAAACGCGTCTGAAGAAGCGAGCAAGTAAATGGGTACCCGAGTGACCGCTCGGTTATACACGTGGCCGGCTTGGGGCCTGAAGGAGAGCCACTCACTTTAATGGTTTATGACAATAGAACAAGTCCGAATTTTCATTAAAAATTTTGGGAACACATTTTTCAATAGTTTTATTAACGATTTATGAAATTAAAAAAAATCTATTTGTTGAAACGTCTAGCCCTAACGTCTAAAACTGTTGACCCCATAAGCCGTCAACAATTTTTGGAAAAGCTTAGTAAAAAGTGCAGAGTATATTTAGTTCGTGTGTGTCGTGCGGTATTCACTATACCAAAGTTTTTGGTATGCACGCGAGCGTAGTATTTTGTACTTGTTTACAATGTTGCACACTCGAATATCGCGCTACAATAGATCGAGGCTTATCCGCAAAATAAAAAACCTGCGTGTGATATCAATGATATTAAAAATACGAAAGAGCGAAAAGTTATGCGAATACGAATTGAAATACATAATCACGTACCGTTGAAATTGAATCCAATGATACACGCTCTCGACAATACTACGGTAGTCAACACGAATAATTGTAGGTTAGGATGACGCATCGTAAAAATATCGCGGTTGACGGACGCTCGTATATGGCATAACGGGTAGTCAACAGATGGCGATAACAGTTCCTGGATGTAGAATCGCAGGCAACTGCTCGCGAGATAGCGCTACGCTTGCATCTCGAATTTTGCGGCGATATTTCAGCTGAAATAGTTTTTAAGACCTTAAACCGGAGAGCAAGGACAGATTTGGATATTCATTATAACCAGTAGGATTAAAGCAAACCGGAATGACTCGCGGCTATATAAATGTATGGTATAGATATGGAAAAAATGTTCTTTTTCGAAATTTGAATTCAACTTTTAAATAAGTTACTCCGGAGTTTCCAGACTTGTACGTAAGACCGTGAGATCGACAAGTCTGTGTTTGGAATGCTATCCAATCAAACGTCGTACAACTGGTGCGCCCGTTAATAAGCATCTTTGGAGGGAAAGGCGCAAAAAGTTCATCAGCGATTGGCTCGTGGTTAGTTGAAGGGTGACCCGCTGAATGCTTGCCGTAGTCTCTGACCTACGTTTTCTACAGTTGCAAGGGCATTACGATTCTGGATTTTTTCTTCAGAATTCTTACGGATTCCTGCAATTCCAAGAAAAAATGCCTAAGAATTCTTCATTTTTGAAAACTATCGAATTTCTGATGATTTGAGAAATTAGTCAGAGCGTGGAAACACTGGCTCGAACATTGCGCGGATCGGCGTCGGACTATAAGCATTAATCAAATCGCTTTACTCACGTTTCACGAGCGCCAGATCCTTTCCAAGTAAATTTGAAAAAATGCTTCCACACCGTTATCTCGATAGTATTATATTTGGTAGCAAACGCGCCAACGACGCTTGTATTTATTTTCCGCATAAGTACACTGCCTCTCACACTCAATTGTGCTACCGGTTACAAAAACTACGTATCGTGCCCGGGTATTCGAGGCAGGAAAATAGAAGCGGGATGTTTTCCTGGTAGAATTTTTTTTTCCCAATTTCTCATATTTTCTCCGTTTTCCGACAATTTGGAGAAAATTGGGAAAAATGAGAAATATTAACCTTCAAATATGCCGATTTTTCGCAACATTCTTCTTTCTCTTCACATTATTCCGATTTTCTCATTTTATTTACGAGAATCTCCCTTTTTTCCGAACCGTCTTGAATGCCTTATTAGAAGAACTTCAGAGAAGTTCTAAAAGCTCGGAAAATGAGTGTGTCGGAAAAAATGCTAATTTTTTCCTTGCTTTCGATCAAACAGTGAATGACAATTCCTTGATTTTTTTTTAAGACCGGTGTTCCAAAAAGTGTTTGCAAGTATATAGCATAGAAAAAAAATTTAATGCAGGAAATACCAGGAAATTTCTAAATAATTTGAAGTGATTCGGAAAGCAATAGGGAAAGTTTAGAGAAATGCGGAAAAGTTTGGGAAATTTTTGAGTAACGTGTAAATATTTTTTCTGGATTTCTCCAAAAAGCCGCGATTCACTGACAAAATCGTACAAATTTTCGAGGGAAATGGGAGTTTTATTAGAAAAATGCTGAAAAGAAATTCTTCCAGGGTGGCGAAGTAGGAAGGCTGCTTGTACCAAATCTAAAATAGAGTTTTCACGCGTGCTTCCTATTTGTGCACACGATGACCCATGAGGAACCCGACTTTCTTGCCAAAGAGTTACGAGTGGCAAAATAGTATTTACAATTAGCGAAATACATTTAGTCGAAGCAATTTCGAATAATTCCACAAACGATTTCCGACTCACCTATTAAATAATAACACATATTTTTTCTGGATGATTTCAATCGCAATAACATTTTTTGTGTCATTGCGATTGTACCAAATGTATAATAATTTTAGAGTTCCACGGCAAAAGAAACAAATAAATTACAAGTAATCCCGTTTGCTTCGTAACAATGAAACGATAATATACGAAAGTCTCCACGACCTCGGACTCTCCGTGTTATATAATTATCAAGATATTATCAGTTCCGAGGAGGAGCACCGCTCTGTCTACGGATTATGGGATATATACGCGAGACTGCAGTTATGTTCGAAATCGTGAGCAGAGACTTTTCAACATTAATGCCCGTATACACTTTTATAATCGTTTTATCGCCTCCGCGAATATATATCGTGTTTATGACGCCTCGGCCACCGGACGTTACAGATAAAAAGTGTGGGAAATAAAATCACATTTTTACGACGTTACAACAAATGGATCGTCAAGAAAACAACAAAAAAATAAAATGAGTCTAGAAGTTCACGCACTAGGCTTGAAAAACGATGGTCAATTTTTTTAATTAAAAAATCTTATGTTTTCTAAATTTATGATGTAATTGAAGTATATGAATATGACATTATTGTCTCTCCAAGTGGAAGTAGCTGCATTGTAACAACAATAAATTAAAAATTCTCACGAGACAGATACATTTACGTAATAAAAGAACGAGCGAAACATTCAATCGAGCAATAAACACGCCACCTTGAAAAAATTTCGACCAAGTCTCGTCCCGCGAGAAAAGAGAAAAAATCGTGTGCGTGAAGAATTATGCTGCTTAGAAAGTCTTGTTTCGCATTCTATCGACGATTTTCTACCAAAGATCCTATAAAACTGATCGCAGCGCATATTTGGAATTGTATACAAATCACCGCTATACGATGAATACACCGCGCCCAATATTAAAATATACCGCTATAGTGATACAACTTGATACGCACAGTGTGATCAAGTTTCTTCACGTATATATATACACATATATAGATATAAAAAAAAACGAATTTTCCAATTATTTTCCCTCGAACATCGTTAATAATAACGATAACTGCATTAATAACCTAACGCCGGATCGCGTTCGCTCCAAGTGTTAAAATTTCACTTTCGTATTCCCGGAAAACTGAAAAGGAGCGGGAGCTTCCGCGTCTGGAAAACGAAATTTGCTATAGATACGATAGTCTTCCGTCAATTATTGCTTTCACTATCCACCACGGATAAAAATGATCAATCGCAACTGCAGTGCAAGTAACAGTCGTTGCTTCGCAGTCTCGGGTTTATCGAACCGTGGGACTTGTGTATTAAATCCAATGGTGCACTTAATCGTCTACATAAACATTTTAAGGCTGTGGTTGATGTTGTCTCTATACAAACATGCAAAGTTTTTTTTTTTTACGAAGATATTGTTACGAAATACTACTTTAACCTATTTTTCAATAATTAAGTGTTCAATTTCGTGTCTCATCTCTTCCTGGTGGTATTGAAGTTACATTATTTTTGCGATAAAAATTATATCCAATATTATCGCCTAAAAAATTTGCGATTCTTCTTCCCGTGGAATTGTACGTATCGAGTACTTGCAGCAAATATATACAGTTGGTAGTAACGCCTTTGCAAAAAAGTTATGGGTCATAATTTTTTGTCAGCCGAAGCGTCCCCACGTGTTTCATTCGATCTCTTTGTTTCGTCGGAAGATCGATATTTAGACGGATGCGGAAGGCGATCGCCAATTCTTCGTCACACCTGTAAACCGTGTAACACGAGACTTGTATCGAAGATCGAACGCTTAAGAACAAAACATACGAGTTTTGCCTCGTGTGAAAACGAGGCTCGCGTTGATACGACGAAGAATTTGATTGCAAATAAAAAAACGCCTGTGAATGGATCGTCGTTTATAGATGTACCGATTTACACGGTAAACGTGAAAGTAAATGAAAAAACTTGGAAAGAGAATCGGAGAGGACGCGTTAAAGTGCGAAATTTCTGACTCTCGCGAGAACTCACCGAGGATATTCATTTTTCTGTCTATACACGCGCGCCAATTTTAGATATTCTCGTAATCGGCATAAATTCTCTTGGGACAAGACTCCGTGTGTCAAGCTGTGATCAAAGAAGGCAATAATCCTGAAAAATACTAAGCCTATCGAAAAACCATTTTGTCGAGTCGACTCGTCTGAAATAATCGAAATTTCGCAACTACCCGCGATCGTTGGGAGGATCGCCCGATTGTGAATCAAGAGCAAGGCGGCTTGACGTCAGAAATCCAAACTTGGCATTTTATTTCGTCCCCGGAATAGTGAATATTAAGAATCCCATACGACGCCTTGGAGTTACAACGGTAGAAATAAACAGACGACAGCGTCACGGTAAAAACAGATGACAAAGTTACGGTAATCCGATACGCTGACAGATACGCGTACGGTACGGACGAAGCGTTCGAGTGAGGCTAGGAGGGGTTAGAACCTAACGTCGAGAAGTCACGATGCGTTAAATAATCATTGCAATCGTAAACAAAACTTCGAATACGTTTCTTCTTTAAACATTATCAATAATCACTCCTGAAATCAATAGACGTACTCGCGTCAATTATGGAGGGCACGTGTCGCACGCAAGAAAATTGTATCGCGTCTTCGGCCGTTGCGTCGGTAGTGACAATTTTTCAGTTTTTAGGTGCGAGTCACTATCGACGGATGGTGCAACACTCGCGATTTCGGCCTCGATGCCTCGACGACCTCGGAACAACTCCCGATCGCTGAGCGTGCGCGCGCGACGGTCCGTGTCCGTGAATTCGCTACGACCGCAGCGTGGAGAAAGACGCGCGTGGCTCGGTCGTAACGATACACTCACTTGTATGTATATTCTCGACTCGAACACGCGTGCATATACGTATTGTACGGAGGAACGTGTGCAAATAAAGCAATGCGCGTAATAGTCGATACGCGTATTACTTTAGGGAGCGTCGTACGCGTCGCAGAGTGGACCCCTTCGATAAAAGACCGGTGATGTATCGTAGGAAAATACATTGTTTCGAGAATACCGCTCGCATCGATTTCTTTTCACGTTACGATCTGGCGTCCCGGCCGCTATAAAGTGGCAGGCTCGTGACCTTCGATCGGTTTGATCAATTTCAAAAAATTCAATTAATCAACAAGCGCGAGAAACGTTACGATTTCAGCCAAAATTTCGAGTTCACGAGCTCGCTGGAGAATCACTCTGCAAAAGAAAATGGTAAAATTTTATAATTACCACGAAAAATAGTGGAGCATTTCTTTCTCTCTGCTCGGATTTATCTTCAGCAGGTTTCTCGAAGGTCGGATTTTCTAGTAAGAACGAGCGGATGAGCCTCGCTGAACGGAAAAGCGGTGAAACTTCTCGATCGAAAATAGTTTAAACAAACGAGAAAGATTCGTTTGTTTAAACTATTTTCAATAGTGATTTGTTGGAAAAAATAGCATATTTAACCATGCGTACGATCGATTATTCGTAACTACTAACGTCAAACGAACACGTTTGACATTTTCTTTCTCTGCCGGAATGTGTCTTGGGCGGGTGCTGTGAGAGATCCAAAATATGAAAGTCGCAATTAGCCGTAGTTGAATACAGGGTAGGTAGCTCCGAATCCCGGTATCGATGATAACATTTATTCACGGATCATTTTCAGGGCCACCGGGAACCATTAAACAACTGTAATATATTGTTGTAAATTATTGTATGTATATCGTAAATTATTTTAGATAAAATGAACATTAAGAATAATATAACAAAGTGAGAGTGGCCAATAAAACGCAAGAGAAGTAGACGTTCCTACGCGTGTGCGGTGGACGCGCACATACGATTTTTTTCTGTTTCTTCAAAGTAGATTCGGAATATATGCTAAAACGTACTTAAAACATACTGCTATACGTTGCCATACGTTTTTCCGTTCGTGTTTTATAGTATTACAGAAGTTTGAAACATTTTTTTATTTTCTTTGATCAAAAGACCACCAGTGCTTTCGGAAAACTCCACGAATGTATAGCGAATATGTAAAAACATCGTATATATTGTATAATTACATATTTTATTTACATGAAATATTTCTTCGGAGTAAACCAACCCTCGTGTTGTTTCATATACAGGGTGTAAGACGTAAGAATGTTATTCGTGAGATGGGGTTTTGGGGGTGAAATTCTGAGTCGATTGATTTAAGCGTGCACGGTTCCCGGATCAACCTCTGAATTATTATTAATTTTTTATGAGAGCCAATCAGGTGCGCCCGTTTAATGGGCCTAATGGGCCGAATGGGAACATGCGAAAAACCTTTCTAGAATATTATTTTGTCATTTTTCCCTAGAAATGGAGAGTTCAAGGCAAATTGAATGGTGGATTTGTCTTCGAGGTATAAAAATACATCCACGTGTACCTGTGATACGATACTAAACGTCCAACTATAATTATTATTTCGAGTTTGGCGCTTACCAAGATATTTGGGCATTCATTTTCTTATTGTGAAAATTAGAGGTCCTTGTCAGAGCCACCAATTTTCACAACGTAGAGAATGGCTGAAATACGCATGGAGAATCGCTCCACTACGTTCTAGCACACTTACCGATAGCGCCTTCTGAGTCGCGGCATACGACGAAAGTACGTACAGCGAGGCGCCCACTACGCATGACGGGGGTACTGCTCCGTTGGGTACTGACACACGTGCGGGTCGCTCACCGACGTAAGCCTGCTCTACGGACGCGCCTGATTGGCTGCCTTAAAAAATGAATAACAATTCTGGGGTGCATCTGGGAACCGTGCATACTTGTATCAATTGTCTCGGAATTGTACCCTCAACCCTCCGTTACACGGATGACATTCTTACGTGGGAGACCCCGTATATAGCTTGTTCCTGGAGAATAATAATGCGTATAGTCAAATATAAATAAACTATTCCTGGTCCGTTGGTACAGTAGTCGAATGTTTGGGTTTTGGGATAGTTGGTCCGTTGGTATAGCGGTTGAATGCTTGGGTTTTGGGAGGGGGGTTGCACGACGAAAGCACGTACAGCGACGTACCCACTATCGCTTGCAAACGCTCGCACCGACGAGCGGGAGTGTCCGTATGGTGAGGGGACTGCTCCGCCAGGCGGTACTTTGCAAATAGGACGGGTAAGGGCAACAGCTCGTTTTGTCCCAAAAAGTTCAAATGATCCAACACTATCACTGGATCCCACGTTTGATCGTATCTCGGTTTTAAAGAACGAAGTTCAGACACTCCTTTGAAAAATCGTCCGAGAAAGGGGTCCGGTTTCACTCGTTGGCCCACGATTAACGAGATCGCTGAACGAAGGGTATCGAGCGAACCATAAGACGCTCCTTCGTTAAACTTTTGAGTGAGATGCGACAAAATATCTTGTATAAACGGTTTGTACAAGTCGATTCGATATTTCGAACAAAAGATCCAGCATTTTTTCAAGGCACTGTCATATTGTTTTATCGACGGCGAACGAAGCGGAGCTGTTAAGAGGGTCGATGATTCTTCGAGAATATTTCGGGGTTGGAAGGCCTTCCGAACAATTTTTCTATCTCCAGGGTAAGGTCTTGCCAAAGTGGACGAGGTTTCCTCTCCGAGGACAATAGTAAGTATTTATTTGGTTGGAGAATTATCGACGGTTGTTTTAGTAAGGCCCGGAAATGTAGATACCACGGCTGTATCGGCCACCTGAGAACCGCGATAATTACTGTAGCTTTTTCGTCCTAAATGTTCCTTAAAATTCGTGGGTTTAACGCGTATGGCGGAAATGCGTAGCTCACCGACCAGTTTGTCCATGGAATTGCGAATGCATCGCTGTACATCCCGAATCGCGGTGCCAAGATATGTAAATGGGGAATATTTTACATAGGTGCTTGACGCGGAAAGATCGATATCGGGAATTCTGAATGAGTTAAAAAAATGTTTTTTTAACGCCGAAGCAGCAAGGGCGTATTCGGTTTCTTTGTGTAATTTTCGAGATTCGAAATTGGCCTCTGTATTTTCCTTTCCACTAATAAATTCAGTTTTCTTTCTTCACATAAATTCCACATTAATCTTGCTAATGTGCGTAAGCTTTCGACTCGTGCTTCACCCGTTCGATTAATATAGGCAATACCGGTAGTGTTATCAACTCTTAGTAGAATATCGCTTTTCCGAACATGGTTGTCAAAACATTTGAAGGCGAAGAATGCCGCCGTTCGCTCCTGGAAATTAATGTGGCACTTCCGTTCTTGAAGATTCCAAAGACCAGAAGAAGAGTTTTTTCCACATACCGGCCCACCCAACATTGAGGAATCGCCCTCAATTTGTAAACAAAATTTTGGTGGACGTATTGAATTTTGGGCTTCCTGGTTCTCGCTTTCCCACCAATACAAATCTTTAACCCATTAGCATTCAAGCGCGGAAAAATCCGCGATCGCCAACTGGATAATCCGCGCTTATGGATGCAAATAGGTTCATAAGTTCCGAAGGTATTCTCATTTGTTTATCGAAGTATCCATTGATCTGTCGTAAGGCGAGGTAACGAGCTTCTTCGAATGCTCTTTGGTGTGAGCAAAGCTGTCAGGAACTACGGGACAGCACGCTACTATTGTATCGACAAATTTGGCGAATTCTCGAATTTTGCACTGGGTTATTTTTGTAAATTTACGAGTCAGTTGGTTTACTTTTTCATTCTTTCCTTGTGACAATGCTAAGAGCATTTTTTATGAATCAAACCAGAATCCTAGATATTGACATCTTTTCGAAGCTGTAATTTTAGATTTCTCGAAATTAATTATGAAACCCAATTTTTGAATGATCGGTATTGCGGCTTGTATATTTTTCGGGCACAGTTCAAACGTTGGCCCAACAATGAGTTAGTCATCTAAGTAGATGGCCGGTATAAAATCTCTTTGGCATAGATTGGCGACTATTAGTTTTAAGGTTTTTGTGAAAACGTACGGCGCGGTAGATAAGCCCAAAAGAAGACACGTAAATTCGATTAATGTGCTGTTGAATCGAAACCGTAAAAACTTTGTATCTAATTCAGATATTGGAATATATCTGATTCAGATATTGAAATATGCATCTTTAAGATCCATAATGGCCAAGAGCTATCCTTCCGTTATTAGGTTTATCGCTGTTTTTCGATCTTTCAATTTCAAATGTTCAGTTTTAGCAAATTCGTGCTATTTGTTAAGATTAAGAACTAATCGGTGACGCTCGTCAGATTTTGGGACTGCAAATATATGAGATAGAAACTGTTTAAAGTCGGATTTACATTTTTCGATAGTTCCTTTTTCTCATCTATCAATTGCTTAACTATTGTCGCCCCTTTTGTTGAGAATGCTCAATCTTTCGGATCGTTAGTTGAAGTGGTTTTTTTCAAAGAAGGGAAGTTTGTATACTTCAATCCAGGATATAATTCTTTTGTCAGACGTAATTGATTGTGATTCGTATTTCAAAAGTCGAAGCCTGCCACCTATTTTGCTTACCACCGTTGTTAACGTCTCTGATATGGACGTTTTTCCGTTTTACGATTGGAACTGCCTCGGTAACTGTCCTCTCTCTGTTTCGATGCATTGTTATGATGTTTCATTAATTATAGGTACTTTACCCACCTATTGCAGTCGATCGTTGATAGTATTTTTCCTTGTCGGTGCTGTCGTTCGGGTGGCTTTTCATTCTCGGGATAAGTATTTTTAGAGCTTTTGCTGCTTTAACTTTTTCCTCCAGGTTCTTCCCAAATAAAGACTAATTCGCCGTTAGGAATATCAATACGTCCTTAAATGATGTTTTCAAATTTACCAAAATTAAATTTCGTCTAACCGAAGACTCGTCGTGTTTCATGTTGCGGAGTAACCTTCCGACGTGTAGATTACCCGTATGTGGCTAAAATTTCATAGAAATCGGTTCAGCAGTTTCAGAAATTTTTGCGCCAAGCAGTAAAATGGTACACGGTAAACGCGTTTACAGTTTTTGTAAAGGAAAACTGTTTTGCAAAATTTGCAGTTTTGTAAAGGAAAACTGCTGACAGTTTTTGTAAAAGAAAAAGCACAATTAAATTAACTTGAAATGACAGTGTAATTAAAGCTCAGGTAGTTACGTTTGAAGATCGTAAAAGTATAGGCTTGAATCGATTTACAACTCTACGAGCGTATACTTGAATAGATTTAATTCCGAAAGTAGGATCGTGCCTTAAGACGTGTCAGGATGAAAAAAAATGCAATGGAATTAACGGGTGTAGCAGCCAATTTTTGTAATGGGATAGAGATCGGCGCAGAGATGGTGCGAGGGGGGACCTAAATATAACGTCTTTATCTATTTTGCCAAAAGGCGATGGCCGATTTTCGAGAGCAATGCGCAGCTGTAAAATTTTGTTTCCTATTGGAGAAATCGGCCGCGTGAACCGTTGGCAATGCTTAAGGCTACTTGTGTCTATTATTCTCCATCTCCGCTATCCCACGCGCCATCGCCAAATTCGTATCGCAATTTCGTGATCCGAGTTTTCCAACCCTGTCTACTTGAACTATACGACTGGGTTTATTTCTCCGTCACGTTCCAACGTCACGGGCAATGACCAGCCGAGCGCGACTTTGGCTTGCAGCCCGCCTCCCCTCCTCCGGCCCACGTAATCGTTAGTTCGAAGAGCATCCGCGTAGCCAAAGCTTAATCAACGAGTGATACGGATGACGAAACCGCACATCGAGCAACATAGTCGCTCTCGGTTGGCAATATTCATGGTGCAGCTCTCGGAATAATCGGCGAATCATACCGATTATTCCGTACTTGTTCGCTCGTCTTCGGGCGTGTTCATTGGGAGAGTCGCGCACACCGGCGCGAGCAGTAGCCGCGACAAAAGGCACGAAGCAGACCGTGAGGTATATTAGGTCGCGAGCTTGCTCGAACAGTCGTTCAACTCGTGTCCTAGATTCTCCGCTGACGTCATACATGGTTTCTCTCCTCAGCTCGCGCAAGCGCACCCTATCTTCTATAAACTAGGGCCAGGGATTTTGTTTCATACCTGGCTCCCCGTCTCTTTTCCTTTTTCACCACCCTCCGCACTTCCCTATATTTTGTCGAACCGCGTGCTCTTTCCCGCTTTCGCCTTTCCAAGAATCTCATATGAGTATGCGCACCGTATTGTGTACTTGCAAAATTTACGATACCTGCACGGAAATAAGACGCTTTTCTTAGAAGTGTTCCTAGCCGTATGTCCGCGGTGCTGCCGATTTTAACGGATTAATGATCCGTCTGGTCGATCCACTTATCCATTCTCGAGCCGATACTCGTGCGCTTCCAGAAGTTATCACTGGTTTGTGCTATGGAGAAATTTGTCAATACGGGCTTCCCTGGTCGATCGTTGCACGTCGACCTCACTATCGTGCTAAGCAATTGTATTTTTAAAAATACCGGCTCAATTTTTTACATACACTTGTGCCTCCGTGACAATAAAACGGAATGCCCAAGCATTATATTTCCGAACCATTTTAACGGTGAGTATTAGTTGCTCTTGTATCGTGAAAATATAATGTTATTTATGATAAGCATCGTGTACTGGCGATTATGAGATGACGATACAGTATGTTATACAATTATTATTTCTTCGGCTTATGCACGAGGACCAAAAAATTTGACTCTTGGTGATACTTTGTATAGGAAAACGTCCCAAAAATTTTGAACAAAATTGAACGGTCCCGTGATACCATTATAATTGCATCTAAAAGTACGTTTCTGAAGGTCAATTATAGAAATTTGCCGACCATACATTTTTTGACAGTGACGAAGCTTCTAAGCAACGATTCTCGATTCAGCGACACAGAAATTTTCGGCTAAAAACCTTAATTATGAGTTTTAGCTTTGTCGTGCTACTTGCCGAAAGTAAATCGAAGAGCAGGAAATTATGATTTATATATAGAAATCGTCGTGAAAACTACAGTGACTGACAAAAAAAAGGGACCACCTCCCTTTTCAATTGTAAATTTGAAATATTATCTACAGGAACGGACAATCTCCGATATGTTAAGCTATTCCTTGATACTAAATTATTGAAGTTTTTTTTCGTCACGAATTGAATTTGTTTGGGTTGTATTCTCCGGTTATTTCCGTCAAGATCACGCTTTTCTCGACGCATAGGATTGCGAGAAACTTTTTTAGTGATACTATAAACATATTCTTTTATTATTTTTAATTGCAGAACACCGCAGTTGTCAGTGCTTCCGATGGTTATCAACATTTTATATGCTCTTCAACTTACAAGAACTAAAATGATAAAAAAATGTGTTAATTTTCTGCAGCAGTTTCGCTGTGTTATCTTGAAACTATTATAACAAAAAATATACGAAATGTGGCTTTTCTCTAGGTCTTAAGTTAAAGACGTTAAACGACCACTTCGCATTTCTCCTTTCAAAGGCAATCGATTTATATATATTGGCTACTCTTAGCATCCATATATTGTTCCCGAGGTAATCGTTTATTAATGAAAAAAAATATGACTGGCGTAAATTATTACTGTTGCGATTGAGTGCCTGAAGATGACGTAACTTCTTATTCGTTTGATACGTGTCGAGTGTGATGCTTACAATTGCGGATATTTGACGGGCACATTTATGTATTTGTATATGTGTGTATACGCGAGTACGTGATGCAATTGTGTATGGCTGTGAAAATAATTAATCATCTTGAAGTATCGTTCTCCCCCAGCAACACCGTTGATCACGAACGAGTTACGTGGGTGACATTATAATTGCATTGCAAGCGCGTCTTCAAACTTCTGCATAGAAAAAGATATATGGTATTATCCAACTATACAGGGTGAAGCACTACCTGTTGTTACCTTGAATATCTCTGTAATTATCGACGTCAAAAAAATGGTTGACGCAAAAGTTGTACCGTACGAAAGGGGTCATCAAATGCGACCATTTTTTTTTATCTCAGTGGAGGCGCTGTCGCACAGTAAAGGTCACGTCTATTTTTTTTAATGGGACCGTAGTTTTTTTTAACTATCGTGTAGAGCATCGAACACTGCATAAAAACATTTAGGGGTCAGAGTCGTTCAAGGTCATTTAAGATCAACAAGTGACATGAACCTTATTTTTATGCGAAATGAACTTTATTTACATTTTGTACGCTAAATTGGGGACAACTGGATCCTTAATCCGACGCGAAAGTAACCGACAAGAGCAAGTTATTAACGAAGAAACGGAAATTGGTGTTCTTGTCGCTGTTCCTCGGGACCATCGTGCGAGTTCTCGTCAAATTGCGAAGGAATCTGGCGTAAGCCAAAGAAGTATTCTACGTGTTCTACATCGTCATAAATCCCATCCTTACCACATCCGTCTCCACCAGGAATTAACTGGTACGGATTTCATGAATCGCACTGAATTCTGCCGATGGGCCTAACGCTAGATTCAGACAGATTACTCATTTATTAATCGGGTGTTATTTACCAATGAGGCAACATTTACGAATCTTGGGAATAGTAACATGCATTATATGCATTTGTGGCCGACTGAAAATCCACATCGGCTGCAGCAAATTGCACACCAAAGACCGTGGTCGGTTAATGTATGGTTTGGGATTATTGAGGATAGAATCATAGACCCTTATTTCATCGAAGGGAATCTTAATGGCAAGAAGTACACCACATTCCTTTAAGAAACATTATGTCCGTTATTGGAAGAAATACCTTTAGAAACAAGAAACAGAATGTGGTATCAACACGATGGGTGCCCGGCAGATTTTTTGCTGATAGCTAAAAATGAATCGCAAAAGAGATTTCCAAATTGTTGGATTGGACGCAGAGAAGCTGTATCGTGGCCAGCTCGCTCGCCAGATTTGATACCTCCGGACTTTTTCTTATGCGGATACTTGACAGATCTTGTTTATAAAGAACGTCCAAGTACGCCGGATGATACGCGTGAGAGAATTTTTCGAGCCTGTGATTCGATTAGTACCGAAGTGAGAAGAAATTCGACACAATCCATGATAAGGAGATTGCAATACTGCACTGATTCCAATGACAATCACTTCGAACGTCTAATGTGAATAAAAGTAATTTCACATAAAAATAAAGTTCATGTCACTTTTTAAACTTAAATGACCTTGAACGACTTTGACCCCTAAATGTTTTTTTATGCAGTTTTGGATGCTCTATAAGATAGTTGAAAAAATGTGCTGTCCCATTTGAAAGAGTGAAGGTGACCTTTACTGTGAGATAGCGCCTCCACTGAGATAAAAAGAAATGGTCGCATTTGATGGCCCCTTTCGCACGGTACAACTTTTGTTGCAAACATTTGTTCGTAACTTCGGTAATTACAGAGATATTCAAGGTGGCAACGGTTAGTGCCTTACCCTGTATATCAAGCACATATTTTATATGTACCTAAAAAAACAATTACATTTTATAATTACGACCGAAATATAGTAACCCTTAACATCTAAGCGAATGAATAAATAATTCCTGAATAACGTTCACCTTAATTGCCAACCTTAAAAGCTTCGAGTGGTCATTCCATACTAAATAATATAATAGACATCACAAAAATGTATATTTCGTTAGATTATAAACTTATACTGACTCGATATTGCGATGATGTTCATCGTGATTTGTATCATATTGTATGCTCGAACCCGCTATATGCATATTTGTGGATGTTCTATACGAGCGGTAGGATATCTACTGTACGGACAATACGCCGAGTGCTCGCCGTTAGTAATCATTCAACCAGAGACCTTTCGGTTGCTGGTCGACTGCTCCGAGCATCAGGCTACACAACCTTCCTTAAATCACTGTCCTCGGATAGCGTTAAGGCTTCACCCCCACTTGTAGCGCAAAAAAGGCCTTTTTCATTCATTTTTTTAAAGAAAACTACAAAACTTTTTTACTCCCTCAATACACCATCTTAAAGAACACATCTTGAAGAACTTTCAGTAATTTTTTTTCGAAAAATATTACATTGTTTGGTGACAAATGGCCGTCAATGAAATAATGTTTTTATATACACGGTTTGCGGTGACGAATATTGCGGTGAAGTGTATCATCTGGAAAAAATTGCGCATGGATTTAGTCAAATATAAGTATAAACTAGTCTTTAATCAAAGGATTTTAAAAAATATTCATTTTTCACAAAATGACGGTCAGTCAAAGTTAATGGTTCGATTTTAACGAAAAAAATTGAACCATTAAAGACTTCATTTTTATGTATTAAATAAGCCTGCAAAATTTCAAGAAGATCGGTTCATTAGTGGTCGAGTAATCTTGGTCACCAACTTCAGAAATGCCATGTTGAGCAAAACGCGCCAGACGGCAGACTAGCCGGTTGTTTACACAACGGATTCTTCTCTCTCAACGCTCATATCTCAGTCCGATTCGTTGGGATCGACTTGAAATTTTCAGGACATATTGTCAGCTACTTATACTTCGAAAAATTCAAAAAAATCGTTTTTTTTAAATCGCAAGTGGGGGTAACCCCTTAAGTTTTTGCAACGTCACAACCTTTTCCGCCAGAGTTGCATCCCGCTATAACGGATCGATTACAATGATTGATTTCGCAAAACTCATTTTTAAATGACGCTCAATGGGAACTGCAGACTCGGGTGGTCTAAGGGACGAAAGGATGGAGGGGACTACCAGCCTGAGGGAAGAAAGGAGCGCCAGATCGCCCCAGTGTGCTCGATGGCAGCTCAGGAGTAACGTTCTTTTTCACAACAATCATGATAATTTAAGACATTTGTGTGATCATTTTGAAGCCTTGGGTCCCATTTATGACGGCGAAAATACTCCCGAATTCTCTGAAATTTCTGACTATCCACAAAATAATGCAGGGATACTTCTAGACTGGGCTTTTTATGTGAAATTATTTTTTTTCACATTGGACGTTCGAAGTAATTGTCATTGGAATCAGTGCAGTATTGCAATCTCCTTATCATGGATTGTGTCGAATTTCTTCTCACTTCGGTACTTATCGAATCACAGGCTCGAAAAATTCTCTCACGCGTATCATCCGGCGTACTTGGAAGTTCTTTATAAACAAGATCTGTCAAGTACCCGCATAAGAAAAAGTCCAGAGGTATCAAGTCTGGCGAGCGAGCTGGCCACGATATAGCTTCTCTGCGTCCAATCCAACAATTTGGAAATCTATTAGCTATCAGCAAAAAATCTGCCGGGCACCCATCGTGTTGATACTACATTCTGTTTCTTGTTTCTAAAGGTATTCCTTAGAATAACGGACATAATGTTTCTTAAAGGAATGTGGTGTGCTTCTTGCCATTAAGATTCCCTTCGATGAAATAAGGGTCTATGATTCTATCCTCAATAATCCCAAACCATACATTAACCGACCACGGTCTTTGATGTGCAATTTGCTGCAGCTAATGTGAATTTTCAGTCGGCCACAAATGCATATAATGCATGTTACTATTCCCAAGATTCGTAAATGTTGCCTCATCGGTAAATAACACCCGATTAATAAATTATTTTTTAAATTATCTGTCGATTACTCCAATAATGCTCTAATAACTACTCTAACTTCGCTCAAATAATTCGTGGGGGAGGGGGTTGGTGTAGTTCATGCTGAAGCTCCATTATTGAGTTTTGAAAAGTTATGTTCGTTTTTTTTTGTGTTTTTATGTTTTTTTTGTTTAAGTGTTTTTGTGTTTTTTTTTATATGAGCAAATACGAAAAGGAACAAACATTTATTCAAACAAGGGGGTGATTGCAGAAACGAATGAACGTTTCATAGGCTTGCGCGTTTATAGATCCAGCTATTTTATATGCATTTTATAGGTATTATTCGGATGCGATGAACAACCTAGAGTAGCGTTGGATGAAGTGTATAAGATAAGCCTAAAAGGCGACTGTTGAAAAATAAAAAAGGTTTAATCCAAAAAATTAAGTAGTTTTTATTTTAGAACGAACTTTTCAAGACCCCCTCATATATGACTAGATCTGAAAAGAAAACTGTTAACCATATTATATATTTCAATGCTAATTTAGAAGAAAAAGCACGTCATAATTTAGCTGCTTATTCAATTCGTACAGGGTTTTTCTCTTTTTACGTGTTCTACACTGTACTCTTTTCTATATGCTACTCAACGGCTCCCCGCGCTGGCCAGGCCTCACCGTTTTCTCCCTCTGTATTATTCATCATTACATATCTGACATATCTGGCATGGACATTTATCATGACATATCTGGCATGGACACAGGGAAGCTGTGGAAAACTTAATACTAACACAGCCGGTCCCAAGGCCACTTCCTAGTTTCGGAACTATTGAGTGATGTAACGAATTCGGAAGGTTTTTCGCTAGACAGCTTTTTTAAGCTATATCTTATGAAATTAAGTTACACTTCCATCAGCTACGCGTGTAATGAAGATCTTACTATTGGGCGAGCATCGGCGAGCAGATCCCCACGAATGGCGATAACTTGGGTCCAATACTGGTGGCCGGTCTTGGCTCGGACAAGAATTTGTGGCTTGGCACATAGCTGCAATCTATTATTGGTGCACTAATAAATGTATCGTTCACCCGTACAAACATAGTAGATGTAAAAAGATGCACCGGTTGGCTAGATAAATACAAGGAGAGACCCAAAAGTAACGGAAATTGGGCTGTCGTGGGGAGGGAGAGTGGGGAAACTCATTGTTCGACCAGATGTCCGTTAGGGGCGCGTCTCCCGAGTTAGTGCGCAAAGTTTTGTTGCTGTGAGTGCATCGGTTCCATCGTGCGAATTTTTTTATTGAAACGACACAGTGAAAAATGATTTCTTTAAATATTCATAGTAGCGTAACTCCTCAATGATGGGCTGCTTTTTCGATTTATAAAGGCAGTCAAATGAAAGTTATTATTTTATGAATGCGCTTTCCGAACAAAAACTTTCATGATGGCATCCATATTCACCCGAAGAGGCAATCAGCGCTCGGCTATAGTAGATAGCGAGGTACGAAGTTATATACCATGAAGAAATAATTTTCTTTTGTACTGGGGATGGCGTTGAATAAATAGTGGTAGGCTTGATTCTTCTTCCATTTTATTATCTTTTGAGCGAATCACTAAAGGAAGGACAGATTGGAACATGGTCACGTGAATACTTCTTTTTTGAAATACTATTTCCCATAATTTCCTGCCTACCTGGTACACATGGTGAGACGAGTAAATCGTGAAAATAGAATTAAAAAAAAAAAATAAGCTGGCAAGTGTGTGAAGTGTTGGCGGAAAGATAGGCGGAGAGAGCGACGGTGTATCGCATGGGATGCCGGCCATCGACGGCTTTGTACCGCTACGGAAACATGTATCCAGGGTCAGCTTTGACGTCAGTTGGAACACGCAAGGCCCACCAGCTCTGGCACAGCCGTTGCGCGCAAGGCGCGAACCGTGCGCGAGTGGTGGTAGAGCTGCTTGGGCGACGACTGCCTCAATCCGAGACCAGTGTTCCAATTCGGACGATCTTCGCTTGCAGTTATGGTTAGAAACCAATTTTTCAACATAATGGCGTTCATAACGGGTGGATACCTTGACAGGACTGCCAATCCGATGTTGATACTCCCCGGAAGTATGGCTACTTATCAGATTAGACGGGAATTCTGTCCTCAATAGATTTTCCTTGCAACGCAATTTTCTATCTATTTTCACAAAATATTTGTTTTATTTGATGTACATATATATCTAAATATTGATTCTAATGGTTCTATTCTATTTATCTATCAACTGTCAGTTACCCATCCGTTATCACGGCACGAAAAGACCACGCTTTCTTAGTTACTCGAGGAGGTTACTCAGATGTCACGGAATAGTACGAATTTACTGAAATTTACCGACGATATTCGCGAACAGATGTTACAACTCCATTCAATCCCCTCCAATAAAAATCCCAAGTACTTCGACCAATTGATAGACGAAGATGAACAATTGATAGCATGGCTTTCGCGTGTAGGCAATACGGAATTACGGTCCCATGTTCAATCGACGTAACACACGGTAAAAGTGCAAGTTCTTAAAATCTATGCATACTGTAGATGTCGCATGATCGTGCCATAGGACGAAACATAACGAAACAATTGACAGATGAACAATTGGAAGACGCTTACACACGAGTGACATACCAAAAATTTCACGAGAACTCTTATACAACTGTAGCATCGTAACAAAATTTGTAAAAATTGAATAGAAACAGGCAGAAAAAATGCTTGATATTTTTCCGACGAACGGTATAGTGTTTTGTGTCACGTACTGAGGAGACATCGGCGTAAGTGCGTGGTGAGCTGGCCGTGCCCCCAAAAATGAATTTGGAGCTTCAGGAACTGAGATGAACATATATTTCTAATTTTCCTCCTTCTTGCGTATGCTTAGCTCAATAGTGGCTCGGGATCAGGATTGAAAAGGGTAGTGCCTTGAATGGGATGGAATTACGGAATTTATTCAATTATTTGGTATCATGGAATAATTCGAAAGACTTGTAAGAACTTAATTAAAGTTTATTCCAAGTTAGTGATTGCATCGATTCGCGGATTACATTAAAGACATTAACAATGAAGCTTAGAGTGTATGAATCGGAATGAAAAAAGACGATTGTTTACATTTGTCGATTTGTGTATGTTGTGTGTACATATACGCTTGCTATGGATCAGATGATGCTTACAAGAGTTCGATTGTCGCTCGTAGAAAGACAGACCTTCGTTAGAGCCCTGGTACGCTCGCTGGTGGACGCGGCGAAGATACGTCCAAAAGATTTTAATAAAACTATAAAGATGTAAATGCACGGTGATATTCGTGGCGTTTGTACAATAATCACGTGAATATCTCGCGTCTGTGATGGTACGTTGAACGGATTTATAAAGAAATCTCAATGTGACTTTTTTATGATTATTGCGTTATGATTTTTCGTATATGAATCGATAAAAGAATGGAAGCTCAATGAGAGACTAACATGTGGCTGCTATGGATTCTGTCGGGAGACTGATTTGCGGAAAGGAAGTATTTTCGAAGTGAAAATTAAGAGGGGTTTTATCGTGAAAGAAGGAACTTCAGAGAAAATGCAATCCAGACGATGCAATTCTTTCCATATTAATCCGTGAAACGCGTAATTATTTGTGATTAGTCGCAAAGAGATGCGACCTTCCGTACCTATTGTTATTGGTATTGATTATTGCTTATATGAAGCGGATTGTCTCGAAGAGTATGCGAAGCTTTGCGTCGTCTTCACGTATCTTCGAGAGTCTTGTTTTTTCATTCCAGTGGAGTCTCGACGTATCGGGTGATTTGCCGTGGGTTATGACATTTGTCTGTCTCGTTATCGAGATATGCGTGAAATAAAGCAGCAAATTTCAGCCGGTTTACGGAAAATGACAATGCGTCCTACAACACGCGACAACACTGTTATCAAGTCAGATATTTTTAATAAGAGCAAATACTTAAAACTCACAAACTTGTACCTGCTTCCTAAGCATATTCCGGCCAACGTATTTCATCTATGGGGTATGAAATTCTCAGCATATCTATTGTGTTAACTACACTCACGAATAAGTCGAAGGCTCATGTTTTTATCACATCTGAACCCCTCTTTTTCTTCAATTAAGGCTGGAAAATGTAGGTATCCTATCTACTTCTAGCTACCAGCTACATTCCTACTCAGTTCGCAACCCGGATGCATCTCACTTATATTTCAGATTAGCAGCTTTTGGGTCCAGGCTGTTCAAGGAATTCAAGTCTCACACGAAGATCAAGATCCCATAACACCACTCTATGCAACATATGTAGTAACTAGCATTAGGCGGATATCACGCGGTGATGCAACGTGCGCAATATCCATGCATTTTAGAAACTTGAACTTCTACCGCGGGTTACGTTAATTGGACGTGGGACGATAATTCTATGTTGTCTACACGAGAAAGCCATACTGTGATTTACCGTGAACCCTGGACACGCTGCCAGTGCAACGGTTCGCGCGTTGCTTCAAGCTCTGTCTTCAAATTAAACCGAACTTGTCAGGTAACGCATTTTTATTATAATTCAAAGAAAAAAACATATATCCTCCGTGTTTCCGGCGGAACGAGTTTCATCGAAAAATTCCGAAGAAAAATCTCTTCCGCTACCGGTGTTTGAACCCGGGACCTACCGATCCGCTGGCCGCTAGCCGCGCCTTAACCCGCACGGCCAAAAGATTAGTTTATATATTTTTCCTATAACAAAAATACGAATGTTCTTTTTATTACAATTTCTTAACGCACATGATCACACTGGTACGAGAAGCACTGTACACGTACAGTTGTCAACGCGTTCAATCAGTTAAAAAAAAAACTAAAAAAATACCTCAATACTCTTTAACTGTTATAGTATGTGATTCATTGACAACAGGATGTTGAATATTTAACGAGGCGTTGAATATTTCTACCTATAATATTAAGAGGACTGAGGGACCACTGGGGTGCTGCTCCGGGGTGGGAAGTCGGTTACGATAAAGGTCGTGTGGCTGGGGGAATTTTCATATTTGCAGATCCTCGGTCACGATCCCATATACCACAATTGTGGACAAGTTCAGGGTGTCGGTGATCTTCTGGACGCACAATCGATGGCTAGAACGAAAAACTAGGTGCACGCGCGCCACGTTCTCGTCGGCTCTGAGCGTCGTTGGGCATCCAGAACGGGATTCATCAAACACCTCGTTCCTTGGACGCGTTGCGCGACGTCCCGGATTGTGATTTTGAAATGCAGTCGTCCCTGATGGGCTTTTGAAGCTTCTGAAATGTTTCGGCATCATTCTTCCCTAGCCGAACGAAAACTTGATGGCGTATTACTGTTCAATCCAACTTTCCATCAGGCCATGCTATAAAGGCAGAAAATATCCCGTTTTGCAAACACTCGTTCTTCCACTCTCACTGGCCGTAGCGAAATCGGCCTGGGCGCGTCTGAACGGCCCGGTTTCATTTTATTGTGCACTATAGTATCACGGTAGATTTGGATATTAAGAATATGGGTCTTTCAATGGAAGTAGTTCAGCGAATTTATTCCGATGTTCGAAAATGGTTGGAATGTATTCATGTATAATGCGTGATGTATGTGTACATGAATTGGTGGTGTTTTACCATTCGAAGGTCTGACAATGTTTATGTGTGCATAAGGTCATGATTTTTGGTAAAATATTATGACCTCATTGGTCATGACATTTTTTGTTGTTGTTTTTTTGCCTCACGGGTACGAGCAGTCAGCGCTTTTACCTATCCCCTAGCCGCCCTCACTTTTACCTAGCTCTACCTAGCTGCGTATCTTCTTCCCCATTCAATACTTCCCCAGAATCTAACCCCCGTTGCCGCCACAGTCGACTCACGCAACATTATACTTCATTTGCCAAGAATACGGGCAAATTGTAGAAAATCCATACCGGTATAGACGGCCCGGCAATCCTCCGTTCCTTTAATATACAGACTTTTTGTTAATGTATGTACAGCAAGACCTAAAACAAACGGCCTTCGGCTCATTGTTCGATGCATTAGAGAGAACACGGCTAAGCAGTCACCGATCCAAGTATCAGCCTCTCCTAACGCTGCTAAACTTCGATGATCGCCCGATCTACATTCCGAGGCCTTGGTGCACATATCTTAAGCAAAAGGTCTTTATACCAAGGAATCAGAGAATACAAAGACCATCTATACCGGTACTGATTTTCCACAGTTTTTCCGGACGTTTCCAAAATGCGGTATAGTGTAGCGTAAGTTGGCTGTGGTCGTACTGGGGGTTAGGTTACAGGTAGAGTACTGGACAAGGATTCATTTTGTAGAGTAAAACGAAATCTATGATTTTCCCAACAAATGTCTTTAGCTATCTATATCTTGCCTTGTATAAGTGCGATCGGGTTACACTAGATGGCGTTCGGAAGATGAGATTTTTTACTAAACAAACTTTTGTGACAGTTTTGTTATTGGTTGACTCAGTTTTTCTTGAGCGCGCATCAAAGATGGACACTAGCAAAGAAAAAATACGCTATATTTTACAGTTTGTCTTCGATAAAGGCGTAAACGCCGGCCAACCGGCTGAAAATGTGAATAGTGTTTATGGTCCGAGCGAGCGCACGCGTATACACAACTGACAAGTAAGCGACAGATCATTTTCATTTATTCCGATCCATGTACTCCAAGCTTTCTTGTTAATTTATTTATTATATTCCGTACATCAACAAATTCCATCAGTAGCTTGTAACGAACCTTTGTTAAGTTTGTGCGAGTCTTTCGAATTATTCCTTCATAAACAGTCATCGTATCAATTCCTCAATTTCAGTCCATTCACCGCACTACCCCTTTTTCCTCTCGTGCCGAGCTATTGCGCTGGTCGTAGGCCCAAAAGAGGGATACCACACACATATGTACCCACGTCCGCTCAGGACGTGACACGAGACTGGTAAAAGAACGAAAGTGCGTACCACAGAGGAAAAATACCTATAAAAAAAGCTGTATACTAAATTTCATAAAAGCATGTTAGTAATTCAAGTCGTTGTATGCAATGTTGACAACGTATACTTAATGTTGACCAAACGGTTAATTCAAAACAAAAAATACTTTTCTTTCTTAAAACATATTATTAGGTGTAGTTAAACGAAATCCATTGTTTTTTGCCGTCAACCAATGACAAAACTGTCGGAAAAGTTCGTTTAATACGAAATATCGTTATTCCAACGCTATATAGTGTAGTCCGATCGGAATTATACAACCCAAGACACAGATAACTGAAGCCATCTAATGGAAAAATCATGGATTTACTTTTACTACAACTAATATATTAGCACTTGCAATTAATATTACTACAGTGGAGCCTCGATTATCCGAACTCCCAATATCCGAACCCTCTATTATCTTAACGGTGACTCGATTCGTCCGAAAATTCCATTATTTGAACCATGACATAAGGTTTTATTACTATATACATTTTTAACGATTCGAGTTTGGAACGTTGCTAACGCACACGCTCGAACTTATATGCACTCGTACGTGTCAGTCGAACGTCAGTTTCTGACGTCGCATGAAGTAAGTAAGTAGTCATTAAACTCGAATAGAAATTTTCATACGTTTATTAAGGATGTAGTAGTTTTTTAATTGCGTCCGACACAACTTTTTCTACTTCTAAAGAACGCATAGCAAACAAAAACGCGGAACAAAGATTGAAAACTTTTTAATTAACACTTTACCGATCGCTAGCGATTCAACAGCAGCGTGCGCGCGTCCGACCTGCTGCTCAATCGCCTATCGTTTGATCAGCGATTAATAGGCTATCGGTGGATAAGCGTTGGCGACGAAAAGCCGATTAATCGGCAGTCAGTCAGTAATGTTTTAAATAATCCCTTTACAATTGGAAGATGTCACTCTTAGGAGTACCACCAGGTCGAATCAAAGCTGGCGTTTCGGAAAGGGTTCAATTTTGAACACAAATTTCATTACATAAACAGTACTTTTTCGTGGTAAAATAATGTATATGTTTACAGCGACTGGCTTCTTAGTGATCCGAATGTTTCTTAAGGGCTCATACGAAACCCTCATACGAAACCCCGAAAGCCTGGATATTTGTCGAAACCATTAAATATTGCTATCTCGTTGGTCGAACGAAACATGTTTTGCCATTGTTGCGATTGATATTTTCAAAGACTCCCCCTGCAGCGTGATCGACGTTTAGTGCGATGTAAGAATTCTTTCCTTTAAATAGATATGAGATACCCAAACAAACCCAAACAAAAAAAAACGTTTTACATTTTTTCTATACGCAACATGTACTCATCCATGATTATATATTTGTATTATCTGAACTTTCTATGTGAAGCAGACAGTAACTATTGTTAGTCGTATCTATGTATAGAAGAAAATACGCTGTTGTGTATTTGATAACCATTTTTTTTATTTAGATGCCGGGAAATTAGGGGCAGCTACAGGGAGAAATTAGTTATTTATTGTTTATTTTTGACGACGAATTGTTTTTTCATTTTATTATTTCCTTGGCGGTTTTATTTTTTCACTCTTGTTGCTTCTTTTACATTTTTTACACGACGCACAACGTAGGCATGGTTACTACTTTTTCATATTTGCCATTTTCACACTTGTTGAATTGTTCCATTGTTCAACACGCAGATACAAATATGCACCCTAACAGTAATAGTATGCAGTTTACTCAAGCACAAGGTAACAGAGAATAAAAGGTTATATCTATTACCTGCGTTAGCAGCACTATTGAATAGCACCGAGTAGCGACAGTGGCGAGAAAAAAAAAATTTAACGAATTTTTTGCGCCCGTAAATTTGGAGGATTTTCAAGACCTGTATTTGGGGCCGTGGTTTTGGCTATGAAGCGTTCCTGCCATAAAGACGTAAGCTTAACGCAGCCTCCGATGCGAGGACTAACCTCAGAGCGTTCAAGCGCACGAAAGATCAGTGTATGACTGACTCTGTTGAACGCTTTCCTATAGTTTATGCCGGTGGCTAAAAGATACGCCTGCATTGGACTGCGTTGCGCGTAATGAAGCAAGCTCTTCTTACAATCTCGTAGCCCTATCTTGGGCCGTCTTCGTTTGCTTATATTTCCCGCGAAGCAGACTCGGTCTAACGCGGAATACGCTCATAGAGTACCTTCGTGAAGATCTTGCTAAACCCATTCGGATGCGTTATCGAGTGCTATTTTTTTAAGCGAAACGGATCCTTTGTTTTAAAAAGTAACACCGTTCTTCCCTCTTTGAGTCGCGTAAAAATTGGCACAGATCTGTCGATAAACGAAGCAAAGGTGCGGGTATTCATTAAAAGACGTTAAGGAGGAATATACCTTTCTAAGGCGAAATCAAGGGTTATCGTTGACAATTTATTTAATGAAAATAAAACAATATTGTCAATTACGCTTTTTATAGATGTTAGTACAAGTCCTAAAGTAAAATAAATGTTTTCATAATTATTTCGAAGCTAAATGGTGTCGCCGTATCAAATAAAAGAAAACACCTTTACGTCTATCTTTGAAGTAAATAACTGATAGGTTTATAACAATATCTAGTGCTTTGTAGCCACTAGACATAGTTTTTGGGGACAAAGACCATCCATTGGTATTAAAACTTCTCTTCGAGCTTTGCGTAAACCCGTCAAAGTATCGCTCCAAAACTGCCTGCTGACATGACCCAACTATGTAATTGTTTTCATCTCCTTCGATTGCCTTTCTTACTGGCCAAGCACACCTGAATTTTGGGGCCTCCAGGTATAAATGATGCTGAGGCTTCTCATGTGTCGATATTTTATCGTATAACGTGGCCCAAATACCTTTTCTCATTTCGTGTACCGAATGAAGTTATTAAAATTACTGCGTGCACTTGCGAACAACACGTGTTATTCATGAGACATGCGGCGTCGCTTTCTAAGAATCTTTTTGGCGCCTCTCGCTTATTCTGGCGTGAACATTTAAGTACTGGCGCCATGTTGTGACCAATTTCAGTCAATTTAATCAAAGTAGACAATCGATGACAAGTATTTTCCGCCTTAAAAGCGTCAAAATTTGAAATGCAAGCTTCAGAGAATTTTTCTCACAATACTACAAGTCAGCACTCAAATGTTTTTCGGAAAATCGAATTTCTTTGGTGCTTAAAAAATTTCGTCCTTCATAGATCCTTTCGAATATCATTTTTGGATAGTTAAGGGCTCCCCCAAGCGAACAAAAAACACAACAAAAATGTACAAAGGTTCCCCCGTAATTCCATCCCTCTCTGACGTGGCGTGTTTTCTCATATCGCAAAGTGCGAACTGCATCTCTATCAGCGGTTGGGTTCAGATCAGAAAATAGCGTTGTCTAGTGCTGAACCCAATCGCCCTTTCCGAGCCTGCTTCGCAGTCCTCAGGTTCTGGGTATTTTTGTCGTATCGCGCTTTCACAAAAAGAAGGATAGCTTCGTTCAACGTGTGATGACAGCGGCCACTTGAGATTTGATTTTTAGAATGTTCCGGGCAAATGTCCGCCCCGCCATAATGAAACCTACTAAATACGAGATGCTTGGCTCTGTATTTCGCGGATGTTATTATCTACTAGGTTCTATTTTCAAAATCACGAATCAAAAGTTGCAGAATGTACAGCCCAGTTCAAACTACGCGAGTCGGCATCTTCAAGAATCATAGCCGCGAGGAACTCATTTTCCTCTCCTAGATGACCAGGCTAAAGAAAACATATCCTGATGATTCTCTTCTTCCTTGTTTCCCAGTCTGCTATGAAAGTGATGTGCCATCAAGAGTGACCGGCTGTTGAAGGGATTAATTCCACGACTGACAGAATGCCGCACGGATCGCGCGGTTGAGCATTTACCAGATTCCCCCATTCCAGAGAAACGGGTTATTGGAGGCTTAAGTAGGCCCGTACAAACTTAGTTTTAAACGAACTAAGCGATCGGTTAGCACGTGGGTGGCTATTGTGAAGGCTCGCGAATGCAAGCCCCCGACCCGGAGGTTCGACCCGACACGCTTCAATATATCAATGTTATTATTATTTAATTTTTTTTATTCGTATATTTGATCGTGGGTAAGCGTCTTTGCGCTTTTACTCCGTCCCCACAGTTCTGCTCGTTTTCCGTCTGTCCTTCTTTCTCCTTTTCACCCCTGTAACCCTTCCTACTCTCTCATTTTTACATCTCTTCCTTACGTCACGTCCCGAGGGGACGTGGGCATATATAATATTTATCGTGGTTCCCCCGTTTTAGCCTACGCCTACCGCAATAGCTCAGGATGAGGGTGCAAGAAGGGGAAGTGCACGCAAGGATAGGAGTACCGAAGTGATCCAAATGAATCGGATGACTTGACGACTCAAAATCCTATTTACAAGGGTGCATTCGCTTAACCAATTTCGTCAATCCCATAAAAATAATAATACAGTTCGTTTACATTCGCTGGTACGTTGTAGATGGTGTAATCTGTTTACAAAGGACCGAGTGCGGGGGCCTCTCGCAGGTAGGCCGATTCTCTTGCTTGGATGTACGCTCGGATACAAGATTGAAGAAACCGATGAGTCACGATGATACAGTTTTAAGACAATAGATTTGACACTGAATTAATGTAACGATAGTTTACGCAATATAATGTAAAATGAGTTCCACGAGAATACTTAGAGAACTTCTCAAAGGATCGAGCTTCCGAAAAATCCGAGTTAGGAAACAACTCGAGTGAAGTTCGCGATTACTGTCAGCTGTCAGAAGGCAGCGAAACAGCTACGCTGACGCGTACCTTTGACAGTAACCGCGGATACGGTTAGCTGCCAGGAGGCAAAAGTTGTACTTGTTCCGATGACTGCCGATGGGAGACTGCTCTCCGAAAATTTTTTATTCTGACTCGTAGGATATTTTGTAAGTTGAAATGGTGGGACAAGAAGTCTGTGGAAAGGGCTCTTCTATTATGCATTATTTTTGGAACGGTGGGAAATGTATAAAAAGGGAAATTGTGTATGTCATTGGTCGATTAGGGGAGAAGAGAAATCTTCTGGAACTATGATTGGCTGCAGGCTATGATTCTTATAGACTTCGTTCTGATTCTTTGAAATTGGTCCGCGACTCGTTACCCCGAGTGTTGGAAAAACATGGGGAGGAAAAAGGGGCCTTGGTCGCGTCGCCGCGCATACCCCAAGATACGCTTCGTTGACCTGGGTCTGAACGAGCGCATGGGAAATATCAACTCCGTTTTATGACTGGGTCAACTTTCTGGCCGGAAGGATTTGCTTCAGGAACGTGTGTATTGATGGGCGGAGGATTTGGATATTTTCTATTCGCGACCGATCATTGTGGATTCAAGGCTTTATATATTTCGTCTTTACGAGTGCAAGGTTTTTATCTGTACGCATTTCTGGTGTGTCGCTTACCGAATACAATTTGCAGCTGGCGTTCGACAACCGAATTTAATTTGTGTTATTTTCGGCGGACGTATCACCATTAAGCCATGCACCGGGTAGCACATTAACCAGTGCGCACGAGGCCGTTACTTCCAAATCGTTACTACAGATACTCCAAACAAAAAGCCTGTACACCAGGTAATCCGAAGAATACAGCACCGTTCATACCGGCCCTCGTTTTCCATAGCTTAATGGTAGTTACTGATGCAACGAGAGCTAATTTACTTTAGAGAAGCGTGATTAACAAGTAATAGAAATTGTTACGATTCAAACAGATAAAATGTAAAATGTGCAAGGATATATCTAGGAATGAGTGAATGAAGAATAAGAGAAGGAAAGAGGATAAGTGTTCCTATGATAATATCATTAGTATTAATCATGATGATGATGATTATTATTAGTAGGTAAACCTTAACCGAGCTTTTGTTATTGAATTTATATTTAAAAAATGAACAATTTTCAGAACCAAAATGGTAGCATTATCGTTAATAAACTAGGCATTGGCGGTATACCCAAAAAAACTAGTACCAAAAACGTCCCGATCAGGGTGAGTAATGGAAGATAAATTTCGTTGCTAATGTTGTCACAGCTCTCTTAAAATACTGAGTATACATAAACCGAATAAAAGATGTGGAATATCTTTACGGCCCAACATATTCATTTCGTTCACGTTTTACTCCTCAAACAAGATCGATTTTTACTTACCAAATTATTTCAACAATTAGTATAATCATTGCAGATATACCGGAGTCACAATAAACCGAAAAAACGTATTTTTATAAACAAAAATTGCATTGCAATCGGAAGATACGGACTTGAGATCCATTAGGCAGATACCAAGGCGAAAAAGGTGAGAACGAAGATCTATATTTCACCATGTCGCAGATTATTTTTTACATAGTTACGATGTCGTATCGAAAATAGAAACCACCAATGGAATATCGAGAAACTGCGCTGTAATAGAGCGACGGGGTGAATCGCGTTTGCAATTCGTTCACGACGCAACGAACAACTCATAAAGGTTTATCGACTTGTGCCGATATCACTTTGTGTACACGCGATCTTTAATTCCTCAGCAAGATCATCGCGAAAGTATATGTACCGTATATCCTGGAGATCTCATCGAAACGTCGAACGGAATAGCAGCGGTTATAACCAATAACCGCAAACGAATCGATAAATTCTGACGTACATCCGTGAGGTGACGAGGCAGATCTCCTAGGCAATATGAGTTTTGCGCTAGTATGCGGATTATGCGGGAAGGCTATCGCAAAATCATCCGACTGAACGCAATTTGTACTGTTCGACTTTCAATAGACTCCATCATATCTGTATATTCGTGTATTATCCGTCCTATGAACAGCACGGACAATAAAAAATAATCCTCCCTCCAAAGCCGCTAATAAATACAAAATGAAATCTATCGGACGATACGTGTCGCTATGGCCGAAAAATATCCGATTCATCGCAGTTTTCGTACAATCATAGGAGCTGAATAACATAGTACGAAATTAGAACTTACATGAACCAAAAAATGTTCAACACTAAGGCTCATACTGCGATCTTTCAAAGATAAAAAACACGAACGACAAACACGCCATACATATTTCGTTTGTCTATAAGATATTGATTCCAATTGGAGAATGAATGGCAGACGACCTATGTAATCCGAATTTATTTGAATTTTAATTGCACGTTATGAGTATTTTTTATTTTCCATTTTTCTTTATTGATTGCCTCCTCACTGGTACGCGCCATTAGCGCTTTTACCTGTACCGGCTCTTTTTTCTCCCTATTCAAATTTCCTCCGCATTTTTTCCCCATTCCGCCATGTTTTTTCCCCGTGCCGCCGTATCTTCTTCCTTGTTCAATACCGAACCACAACTCAACCCCCATTGCGGCCACAGCCGACTTACACTACACTGTACCGTATCTGCCGGGGGTACGGAGAAACTGTGGGAAGCCCGTACCGGTATAGACGACTATCTATTCCTTCCTGTATGGACTTTTAGTTAAAGTATGTACAACAAGGCTTCAGAAAAATCGATCTACCGCTCAGAGGTCGATGCGCTAGCCAGGGCACGGCTAAGCGGCTTAACTTCGGTGATCGTCCGAGCCGGGCACCGACCGCCCGGTAACCAGCGTCGGTCAATGTATAATTATTATTTTTACAAGCTTATAATTCAAGTAACATTGCCTTTTATCGAGTGAAACACTGCAAAGCTCTAAGCGGCTAAAAACAGATAGTCTGATCTATTTGTTGTCGTGTATAATATGAGGGAGGCGGGAGGGCGAAGGGTTGCGATAAAGCCTTGTAAAAAAATTAACACGTAGATATATCAATTAAGAATAGATTTATATGAATGTATGAATAATTTTTGTTCTCCAATGTTTAGGAGCTCGTTGTTCAAATAAGAAAAATCGAGTTTACAGGCACGTCTTCCCACTTGTCTACAGCGCTGCGGTTTAGCACTCATTTTTATTTATTTACTTCGAACCTATCTGGGGCCTGGAGGAGGCGCACTCGTCCAAGTTCGTCAAGACCCTTATTATGGACCACCGTAGTGTACATTCAGGATCTAATGATAAACAATGATTTTGAGCTTTGCCGCGTTTATTTTAATGAAGCGTAACCTGGCAATTTTCGCCCGTCCGAAAAAGCGCATCAGGGTGAACCCATTTTCTCTCACCATCGGCTCTGCGTCCCAGTCATCGTGTTCTCGAGAAGCGTCATGATTTGTTCTTACGATTTTATTATTAATGCTCGCGATCCGATTAATTTTCGGTACTCGAATTTTCCGCGGAATGAGAGGAAAGGGCGGCGACGGCCAAGTTGGAGAGAGTGGACGGTACGATAGCATTGAAGAAAGGGAGAGATATATGGATTAATCGCGACCAGCTAATACCGCTCGCAGCCAAGCCCGTGTACCCCGGAGTCCCGACGCGCAACCAGCAGCACCGCCGGTGAAAGAAAAGATCGACTCGCCCAGGGCCGTCGCGTGAACAGCGACCACCGGATCTGACCGCAGGGCATCGCGATGTTTCGAATCGCGCCGTAGATCAAGACGCGTTGCGCGTGGTTGCCGTAAAACAGCGATCCGTGAATCGCACCCCGTAGTATTCGCGCGAATAAAGCGAGGGGGGCGCAAAAAATACGATCTATCGATGTCACTAATCGAACCCCGGGAATTCGGTAATTTCGGGTTCACGGACCCCGAAATTAGCGAATTTACCTGTCATCTATAGACGGCCGGAGTCAAAGGAAGCGGGGATGAGAAGGTCTCAGTCGCGATCGCGATCGAATTTTACGTTAGATTCCGTTTGGGCGCCGAGCCGATAAGGTGACTGGTTGAGAGGTTTCATTGTTGCAAGCAAATTTCCCGTAAAATTTGTAGAATTTGGTCTTGAGTTGCTCTCTCTGCCGTAGCAATCGAGTAATTAAAAACGTGGTTTCTGTGAGTAACGCAAAACATATTGTTCCCGTGAAATTCGGGCTGGCCATCCCGTATCGTTGACCTTGGTCGTTTTGAAATTTGGAAATAATCAGCCACGTGTTTCGCGTGTGAATATTATTATCGGAAAGTTGCGCGCGGTCCTGGTATTACTCGCATTCGTCCCGCGCTTCGGGAACACAGTAGTAAAAGTCACGTCCTCCCGCGTTTAGGGAAGCAATACAATTAACTCTCGGGAGAGTGGATAGATTTCGACCGTGTGCGGGAATCTCCTAGATTGGGAAAATTGTTAAAATCGAAAAGGAGTGAGAAAACGATGGTGAAGAGAAATCGCGGCGGGCACCCCTCCATAAAAAGTTAAGGGGCTTTTAATTTCGCGGAAATACCAACACAGATACATCAGTAATCGCTGTTGAAGCGGGTGGCTACTATACCGCGGTTAATGGATTTACACCTAAACGAAAACAAACAGTCGCGACAAACATTGGTTTATTGAATCGCGTTGTACTCGATTATTGGGGTATTTGGGTTTGTTTGGTTGTTTGGGTTCATTGGGTGTAGATCTATTAATCGCAGCGGTTACCCCTCTACAAATAGTTACGGGGTTTTCGTAGAGTTCGTAGATTTTCATTATTCACGGATCGAATTAGACTTACCACGACACAACCGGTATGTACGTATTCTTAACTCACTTGTTGACAAATTTTCGTACCAAGCTTGAGTTCTACAAACGAAAACATCGATCACGACACTCGTAGTACTTACCGACATGTGTAAGCGTACATGTGCGAATCGCACAGGTGGTTATGTGTATAATTTTTCAAATAATTCACATATTTTTTCTCTTCACCATCGTGTTCGGGAGGTAAAAATCTATAATCCCCCGGAGTAGGGGTTGTTTCTGAATATTTACCAAAAAAAACCGCGAATTCCTGCAGAGGAATAAAATTGATGACGTATAAGAGCGTGAAACGTATACGCGAAAAACATAGAACTGAAACTTTATTACCATCTTTATGAATGGATTCCGCCGCGCTAAAGGAATTTGACGTATAAGTAACAAACGTATGAACGAGGTTTCACTATGCTTTGAATAGTATCATTTCCGTAGTTCCCGCACAGGTCGTTTCAGAGATGCATATCGGATGATTTTTTTTATGGATGGACCGGGCTCGACGGCTGTGACTAACAAAATAGGAATATTGTCGCTGGCACGCGAAAAATTAAATAATTATCGTGCAAATAAAACACTCGAACTGACTTTAATTTTTTTAACCTAATAAGTATTTGAAACGGCCCGCAACCACATGCTCAATGTTCCTATTTTCATTAGCATAATAATATTGCCATTGTATCGATGAATCTTCCAGTTTAATATAACAGTATGAGATATGATTGGTAATAAAAATACGCTTAGATTTTCACAAGGTAGCATGATGTTAATATACAGGGTGTCTTACGTAAGAATGTCATACCTGAAATGGGGGTAGGGGGTGAAATTATGAGACGATTGATGTAAGCGTGTATGGGTCCCTGATAAACTCCGGCATTGTTATTAATTTTTTACGGCCGCCAATCACATATACTATACATCGGTGAGCAACACGCACGTGTGGTAGCGCCCAGCGGGGTTGTACCCCCGCCATGCGGACACTTCCGCTCGTCGGTGTGCGCTTGCATGCGGTAATGTGCGACGGAGAAGGCACTATCGGTGTGTGCGCTTCATAGCAGATATCATAATTGTTATTTCATTTGGTTTTTAGGTGGCCTAGCTTTATTATTTTTAGGGAGTGATTGCGGCCTCGATGGTCTTTTAGCTCTTTTACCCGTGCACTCCCTTCTGTCTCTGCAAAATGTATTCGAACAATGTATTCGGTAATAAAAAAGAGCTACGCGTACCAAAAGCCAAAAGAATAACAATTACGATATCTGCTATGAAGCGCACACACCGATAGTGTCTTTTCCCCAAGCAAGCGCACACCAAAGAGCGGGAGTGTCCGCATGGTGGACGTACCACCCCCCCGGGCACTGTAACTTGTGCGTGTCGCTCATCGACGCAAGCCCGCTCAACGGGCGCGCCCGATTAGCTGCTTTAAAAAATTAATAACAATTCAGGGATTTATCCGGGAACCACGTATGCTTGTATCAATCGTTTCGGAATTTCACGCCCAGCCCGCTATTTCACGGATGACATTCTTACGTGGGATACTCTCTATATAAATGTATCGGTGGTACGAGTGGTTCGGTCGTCTATTTGAGAATTGGGTATGGGCATTATAAAAAGTAAGACGGTATGGTTGCTGTTGAACGGGTGGTTTGTATCAGCTGTTCTTGTTTTGTATCTGAGACGAATAGTGTTGTCCCAAGCGAAAATACTTTCTTGTTCTGTCCTCTCGTTTTGATGCTTATGAGGAAAAGGAAATTTAGCTCCTTTAGGAATATCTCTTCTTTGTTAGTGCTGATACTCGAAGATATAATTATGGTATACAAGTTTCGGGATATTGGGGCTGTTATTGAGTAGCCGTAGTTTTATTATAGTGTATTTAGTGATTTGATTGATTGTTTATGACAGATAAAAAAATTAGTTTTCTAAATAATATTTATCATCGAGCGGAGGGCTTCCATCGGTGGGTCCCAGTGTTCCGCTGCTATCCATATTTATTATATACAGTTTAGTGAATATTAGTGTCAGTATTTGGACGGGAAATAGCATATCCAAAACATCATTACCTAATGTAACGCTGGTTGATCTTTTATTTTTATTTTTGCTCTATTTTTTCGTTCTTGGTCTCGTCGTATCGTGGTTCTAGGCCAACTCTTTATTGATCCACTGCCGCCGTATCTACCAAACTACTTGTATATATGTCACTTTAACGTATCATAATTGCGATGGTATCTAATTTAATAATTCCCTTCATCCGAGCCCCACGCCTTAATCCTTTCTACTTCTCGTTCCATGCCCCCCCCCCCCCAGACCCCGCTACCATCTTGTGGTTATATTGAACTTCCCTGTCTGTATTTTGGGCGTGGCATATCTGCCATGGGTGTAGGTAGACTGCAGGAAACGCATCTTGATACAGACAGTCCCGAGTTCGCCTCCTAGTCTTGGAACTAGTCGCATTGTTTAGAAAAAAAACTACTGATAGCCAAAGAAAATATTTTACGATGAAGGTCAAAGACTGGGAACGAAACTCGCTCCTGTTCTGCCGATGAGTTAGCGGCAAGCACGCTAAGCACTGGACGAGTACAGTGCTCAGATTATTATATTATTATTGTTGGAAGTAAATATTAATGATTATATACATGAAAGATGTATTCATTGAAAACTTCATAACTTCCCATTAATTTTTATCGAGCGTAAAATTCAATGAAGGGTGCACTATGAGTCATCCATCTTCTCCTCGCTAGTGGTCCGATTAACCGTCCGGTCAATGACCAGATATCCGGGTATCCATTTCCGCTTTGCAGATAGAATTTATTATCTTTTTCTTTAAAAAAAACTGTATAACCGTCTGGATCCCCAAATTTACGTAGTTTGAAACCCAATTTTTGTCAAATTTTTTTATAATCAATTATTTAATAATAGTTATTAACTATCAAACTTGATACGTCCTTCGTTCAATAACCAGGCACGATATTGTTTATTATTTATTTAAAAGTCAAATTACCACGATACTTTAGCAGGTAGTTTCTTTAGTGTGTATAAGCCCGACATTCATGCGTAGTAACTTCAGTGGGTACCCGGGTGTCTGGTTATTGAACGAAATAGGCATCAAGTTTGATAGTTAATAACTATTAATAAATAATTTATTATAAACAAAATTTGACAAAAATTGGGTCGCAAACTACTTGAATATCGGGGATCCGGACGGTTATATAGTTTTTTCAAACCAAAAGTTAATAAATTCTATCTGCAAAGCTGAAATGGATACTCGGGTACCTGGTCATTGACCGTACGGTTAAGGCTTGTTAGAATTTTTAATACAATGTATGTGAAAACCTCGTCGGAAACAAACCTGGTTTTGAAGATCAACAAGACAAGATACATAATTATTGTGATACATCGCATTGAAACCACTATTAGGATATTTTTATTTTTGTATTCGATCTTTTGAAGTACGTCGCTATAAATATTAGATAAATCGTTAAACCGAATGAGAAAAAATTATTTCATTTCGAGATTTATTTTTGCTTCCAGCTAACAGGTTTCCTTCAGCAGCCCGTGCCGTATAGCAGCATGTCAGAAGTTTATGCGGTCGCGAGGTGGGATCCCACCTACAAGTACTGTTTGCGAATCGTTTTACCAGATGGGTCGCTGCTTCTCCAGGCCAGTAATGCTTACACGCGTGACCAATGGTATCACTCGATCCTCTGGAAGGTGAGAATTATTCTTCATTGTAATGTAAACTGGTTAACGCCGATCAATATTCTATTACCGGCCCTTATTGCCCGTTTCCAAAATGCCAAAGAACAATAAATTGCCTATTCTCTTGCCGGTATTTCTTAAAATGATCACGAAAATTGTTATTACGTTTATGAAAGTCTGTAAAGTTGTTCTCCGGTTACGGTACTGATTTGAAATCTTTTCGGATACAGATTAGCGATACAACGAATTGATAATTCAAATCAGAAAAACACAGATTCGAAGATGTTTGATGAAAGCAAGATGGATATACATATGAATATTGTTATATTCTCGCTAATTTTTAAGTAACCAGTTTAGAAATAATAGAAAGCGAAATCAGTGAAAATACGCCCGTAGATAAGGAACCGTGTACATAAGATTAATCCATTAGACTGAACGTAAATATAGCATCAACAAAATTCTTCACCCAAAGAAAGGTGACTCTGGGAACTGAAGTAGCAAAAAAAAAGATTGGTCTTCGTTTCACGAACTCACGGAGAGGTCAAAAGAATCCAGATCAAACCATTTTGATAAACCTCATAAACCGATTGCTTTTTTTTATTTGGTTGGTGCAAATTCAATTCTCTACACTGCTTTCCTTTCCGATTCTTGCGATGAACCGTAACTTGAAGCGAAACTTCCTGGGACGTAACAATACAGTGTCCTGACACCATTTGTGCGAATGATCCGCGCATTATGTGATATTTTTCTTTTTTCTATTAGTAAATCGCTGATCTCCTGTTTTTCAAGAGACCATAACAGTTTGAGTTCCAACATGCATGTGTCAAAAGTAGCAAGGCGAAGTGTACTTTCGCCTTGTCATTGGTCCAATCGGAATAAAATCTTTGTTCCTTCTGATCGTAATTTCCTATGGAAGATTGGTCCGTATAGTCTATTCAACTATCCCTACAGCTACGAGATACCAACCCTTTTCCTCGGAAATAAAATGTAAGCTTCGCATATTATAGAAAATTGACCGAGTCTGTTAAAAAGATTTTCAGGGAAATAATATGTGCCCACTGATTTACGTATCGCTAGGACCACGAATCACTTCTCCTTTACTGGTATCTAAGAATATAAATTTTAACAACGAAAATAGGCTAGAGAACGGTGATGATGCGAGCACAAAAATGATTTTGCAGAAAAGTATTATCAAGTATCAACATCTCGTCTCAATGCACACGAGGGAGGAGGTTATCTTGCGCGAGCTGAAGACCATGGTTGATTTCGCGCTATGGACGCCACTGCAGGACGAGAGAGTGAACGGTGCACCATTGGAGGCGGTTGCCAAACTTCTGGAGGAACCGATAGACACTTGCAGCAGTGGTGGTGTCAATTTCGATGACAAGAAATCAATCGAACTGGAAGAGTCGCGAGGTCGGAGCGATCGGAGAAGTTGGGCCGAAGCTGTCCTAACAGTCGCCAGTCCGCTCCTTGAGAAAGCAGCTCCACCACCGAGCCTCGCACGCGCCCTGGCCAGATTGGCGCAGCGTCATCCACGGTCGCCACTCGTGATCGGCCTCAGTCCAGCCATAACGAGATGCCTCAAGCACACCGTGGATTTTGGCAAATCGCCCGATATGCGAAAGCTCATTCAGGTATTCGTGGCAGCCCTCTACGAAAACAACGATGGCGAACAAACCATCAGGGATTACATCGCCTCGGTTCACGGCCCTGGCAGCGATTGTCCACATCCCAGAATCTTACCGAATTTTGTGTCCATCTGTGTGGCTGCGATATTCCACAGGTAAGACATAACGGTGATTTTTTATCTTTCCCCTCTCTGTTTCGAATTACCTGAGTTTGGACGAGCCAACTTTAACTTCGTACTGCAAACGTGAACGTTGACTTCAGAAATGTCTCGAAATACATTACGATATCGTCGAAAGCTGCTTAACTGTCCTGTTTACTTCACAGATTCGAGGTGGCGAGTCGCAAATCATCGAATACTGACGACCCCGAATACCCACCGCCGTTGCGTTGTTATCTTCTCGTTCTAAAAGTCGCGTGAGTACATACATGTAGCACGAGTTTTATAGTTCCATTGAATTGCCCTACCTCATCTTGGCCTCACGAGGGGACCGTACGGTTGACGGATTTTTGTCATTTTTTATTCTTATAGTAGAGAAAGATCCAGACCCAAATAACGAATCACCAACAATGTAGTGCTGGATAGCCAGAAGATTTCCAGGAAATTAATTTTGAAAAATTCTGTGCCAGGGATATATGCCGAAGTTAAAACATTTGACAATGAGGTGCGCGGCTTACCGGGTAGCGCACGAGTTTTCGTGGGTCGTGGATCGAGTTTCCGTGGGTCGCGCGGATTGCTCGTGGTCTTTTTTTCTTCTTTTTCTCTTTCGTTCTCTTACTCTTTTAATGCCTATACCCACATCATTTACGTAAGAATGTTCATATAAAATATGCATTTTTTGCACAAAGATAAAAAATATAATGGATAAATCTGTTTATTTTTTATTTTCATATTTTATATGTGATTTATATGCCTATACCCACATCGCTTGCGTGAAAAATTTGTCAAATTTACGCTCGCTAACAGATATTTTTAATTTCTCAAATTATAAACGCACGTATATTCGGATTCAATTTTTTGGCACCGACCTAGAGGTAATTGAGTGCTTAAACGAACTTACCTAAGTGAAGTTCTATCGTGATTGTACGAACGTCTCTTCCTTCAGAGATCAAATTGTAGTACTCCTCACTTACCCCGGTGTCGCCGCAATGTTTAAAATAATTTTTTTGTTTTTCATCCTCGTTTCCATGTCCACGACGTGTGTGCGCTGTTATCGACTATCGTTCTTTAAAGTTATTTCTGATAAGTCGTAACTGAAATAATTTTGGGGTGTCTCATACGAGATCAATGGGTGAGTGGGACTGATCTATTCGGAAGAGGCGCTCGTACAATCACGATAGAACTTCACTTAGGTAAGTTCGTTTAATCGTTAATTGTATTTGGCACCTCTTCCTTCAGAGCTCAAAAATTATAGCTGTTTAAAGCCAGACACGGGGCTGGTGAACGACGAAAATGTTATATTTATTGTTGAATTTTTGTCTCAATATAACAGATCAAACGAGCACGTTTTACAATAAACATAGGAGAAAAGCCACAGACGTATAAGGGTAACCTTATACAACGCGTGACAAAAGGAAACCTTTGATCTTTAGCATTGAGAACGCCTTCAACGAATCGAACTTCCTCCGATATAATCGTTCTGTCATAGAATCGGCCAAAAGTGGCGGTACGTTCCGTCCAGCCTGCTATTTGTCTGGTTAGGTCTACGCTTACAGCAGCTTGTTTGGCTGCTGATGTAGCAGCGTGACGCGTACGGTACGCAGTAAAAAGATTCGCATTTATGCCGCTTTCGAACAAAGTCTCTTTTATCCAACGGGATAACGTCTGCGATGCAACTGCTTTGCATGGCCTTTTGAAGGAAATAAAAAGACTGTTAATATCACTGCGCAACTTTTCGTTCTATGTACATAGGCTTCAAGGGTTGACGCTAGGCAAAGAGATTTCTCTTCCCTAAAAAAGGGTGGTAAGCGCAATAACGGTTGCATCATTTTTGGTGCCGAAGTTTTTATCCTGTCCGGAATCTTGATTTCGTAAGGCTTTTCGACAATCTTCTGGATATTTCGAATATCGACAAGAATTGTCGGCGTTTTCGCAAGAAGACGCCGAGAGCGTTCGTGTCGAGTAAACCGAGCTATGCGGCGGAAGACCGCGGTGCCCTATGGTCCAAATTTCGAGATAGAAAAAGCGAATTCATAGGACACGTTAAGAAAAGAATGGCTGCGTGATTGATAAATACGCCGAAAACCTACAAGCTTGGAAGAAGAGGAGCAGGAAGTTTGACAGCCGATCGTATGAGAATATAAACGATGCATTACTGATTGGCCATGCAGGGAAATTTGGGAAACGTAGAAGATACGCAAAAAAACTTTAATCGTTACGTATCGCCATTTGTGTTCGACCAACGAGAATCTCAACCGTGAGAACTGCCCGTCAGGAACTGATGGCTGGTGCATTTGGCTAAAAGCTCAGGCTACTGGTGAAGCTTTTAACAGCCTCCGCCTCTCCGTCCTGATGTGCGGAATCACCGCTTGCCGATCTACACGGATTTATCCCATGAGAATTTATTGCAGGGACGCTTGGGTGGACACCAGAGAAAATTCGAACGATAGCTTCAATTCCATCGTACGGCGCTTGGCTCCGAAGCATTTGCATTCAGGCTTGTGCGTCTTCGAAATTGCAGCTTTTCTTGCAGCTGGCATATCGAAAGAGGGATCCGCTGCAATTTTGATAGTTATGAACGCTCCGGATGGGAGGGCTGGAAGACAGGTCGAGACACTTTCAAAAGAGGCCGAAGAGCGACGCGTATCGCGCCGGACGCTCCGCGGCTCCTTATCATCAGTGGAGGATCCCAAAGCGCGTGGAGAGCAGCAGCGGCTACAAAATCTTTTTCACGCGGAAGCCGAACGAGATTTGTACGGCGCTGGAATCGCGGATTAAGCCGGCAGGACTTTAAAATCATTAAGTTTCTGCTGATCGAAACTTTGGGCGCGTTTTTCTCAGAACTATGGTTGTCCCAACTGCTGCTGGCGTGATTGCGCCAAAACTGCGCCACCGATTTCCTGAATTTTTCACATATTTTAAAAGTTCTGGTTCACCGATAGTGTACGGGCTATATCTTTAATAAGCATTTTGATTTTTTTTGCAGATAAAGACAGCGCCCGAGAGCTCCAATGGTGGGGCAATTTTTAAAAAACATTCTTCAATTTGCATTTAAAAAGTTGTATATATTTTTTCCAACGATTAAAATATGAAACAAAACACATCTAAAGATCCAAATTTCTATGCGTATTCTTTCCATTTAAAAAAATCATAAGAAACCCATAATTTGTGACTTTGTAAATGGTCTTCCCGCCTTGAGATCGCTCGACACGTTGTGGGCGAAACTATAAGGTTCCTCTCGAGAACCTTTATCGTGAGATGATTTCCCCTCTTAAAACCGTTTGTCGACCAATAAAAAAATACGCGCTACTCACTTTTCGGTGCTCCGTAACATCACAAGTTTCAACAGAATCGAAGGATGCGACGCGGCGAATGATCCTTGGCGGAATAAAATGTTTCCTTTTACTTCCGTCACATGTACCAGCATTGTGTTTTACCCCTTCCTTCGATAGACATTCAGAACTTGGATGAAATGACCGATTCTTTGATTATTATTATCAGATTTATACAAATTGTCTCGTATCAGTACACGTTCCTGAAAACACTTCCCCAAAAACATTTCCTCGAATCGATATTTCCCCGAAAAATGAATGCAAAATACATTGAACTAATTTTGCAATTGAAAAAGATACGCGTGTGTGTGCGCGCGCGCGCGCGTGTGCTGTTTGGGTTTGGGTTAGGAAAGTGTTAGTCGATGAAAGGTTTATCGGGGAAGTAACATTCGCGGACGTGTTTTAGGGAAAAAGTACGTGCACCAATTTTCCAAAAGCGGTATAGCGTAGATAAGTCGGCTGTGGATGCACCGTAGGTACGTTAGCTTAACCAAGGGGCAGGAAATAGGGAATTACGGGAAATAAAGATGGAAGAACGAGAAAAGTCGGCGAGGCGAATTCGGATGTTGGCCAAAAAGAGAGGAAACGTGTAAAGACCCGCAAGGGTGTACATGGAACAAAGGAACCCCCGTAATCATTTTGTTATTTTATTAACCTAATAATTTACACGTCGTCTCATCAAACTTAGAATAAACGATGAAATTGTTATTGATCTTGAATAATGGTTACCGCATTGATTTTATAACTATTTTCTTATTTCTCTTTCCATCTCTCATAGAATTGAAGATCGTTCGAGGTAGTGAGAAGATCGCAAACACATTGTTATTGGTATTGCTCGTGCGAGAAAGGTTTGATCCGTATTGACGTTTGGAGCGGGAGTCCCTAGCTGCGTCCCGTACAGTGAGATACGGTTTATACACTAGCGGAACAAATTTAAGGATAACGAAAAGTCAAATTTTAGCCGTTTTTAAAATGGCTGTATCTTCGTCAAAAATGGTCGTATCGGACTAAACGAGAAAGCAATTTGAAGCTTTTCGAGGTTTCATGATTAAAAAATGTTCAAAGCCGCGTGTATCCCTCAATCCTGAAATATACAGGGAAAAGAAAAACTTCCACGGACTTGGCAATTGTTGTTTCAATAAATGCATCGAAAGCATCGAATATCTTGTTCGTTCAATTTTAATTTCTTCCTTTGTACGTGTCAATACGTGCATTTTTCGCTGAGATATTGAACTTTGAATAAAAAAAAGGCTTTCGCCTTTGACCACGGCTATCTCAGCAAGCAACGGGCGCACAGAAAGTTTAGGGTGAGTTTCGGAAACTTTAATAAATCCTCTACAAATATAATCCTTCATTTTCCGAAAAAAATCATTTTTTCATACGCTCCATCATTTTCAAAAATTCGGGAAAAAAGAGTTCTGAGGTCTTTTTGGAAAATCATCAGCTCAATGGAAATTATTCAGGATACGATTAACTCGAAGCGTGCATTCTACGGTTCGATATACCCCCAAAAACCACAGAAAGTCACAACTGAATCTACCCAGCCGTTTTTTTGTTTCGTTCGATCAAAGTTTTGAACAAAAATTAAAGGAACACTTTTTTTTCTTCTCAAATGTTCATAATCTTGAACAAAATAAAAAAATCGTTTTTTCATTTGTTCACATTTGTTTCGATGAAAATGTTTAAATTCATAAACAAACAAGTTTACGGAAAAAAAAATTTCGTTGGAAATGAAAACAAAATGTTTTTTTGATCATAGGACATGTGAAAATCAATCACCACCGGCATTAGCGTTACCCAAAGCGTACCACGCGGAGGTTACGCAGACGGATTTACGCTTCGTGTGCGCGCGAGTTATTAAATGCGGTAGATCCGACGAGCCACCGGGTCTCACTTCGCCTAAAGAACACACGTGCGTGCACACACTCGCGCGCACACGCGGTAACGCGCGCGCGCGCACGCACGCGTGCACGCACACGTACGCGCACGCACGAAGCGTAAATCCGTCTGCAGAACCCCGCGGTACGCTTTGGGTAACGCTAACGCCGGCAGTGATTGATTTTCACATTTCCGAAGATCAATGAGAAAAAGATTTTCAAAGAAAAGATTTTTCGAAATTTTTTTTTGAAACGTTTATTTGTTCATTAATTTAAACATTATCATCGAAACAAACGTGAAAAAGTGAAAGAAATTTTGTTTTCGTAGTGTGCAAGATTACGAGCATTTGAGAACAAAAAAAGTGATCCTTCAATTTTCTTCAAAATTTTGATCGAATGAAAAAAAAAAACGGCTCGATAGATTCGGTTGAAACTTTCTAGGTTTTTTTGGGGGCTGTATTAAACTGTAGAATGTACGCGTCAAGTTCACGGTATCCTGAATAATTTCCATTTAGCCGGTGATTTTCCAAAAAGACCTCAAAACCGTTTTTTCCCGGATTTTTCAAAATGATGTAGCGTATGAAAAAAAATGTTTATTTTCTCTGTATTCTTCAGGATTGAGCGATACACGCGGCTTTGACCATTTTTTAATCATGAAACCTCGAAAAGCTTCAACTTGCTCTTTCGTTTAGTCCGATACGACCATTTTTGACGAAGATACAGCCATTTGAAAAACCGCTAAAATTTGACATGTTTTTTGATCCTTTAATTATTTCTGTTAGGGTATTTTGTTTTTAATGTATATATTGAAAAAAAACAATAAGAAATCACACTCCGTGTCAGATCCACGCGCTATGTCATAATCGTCAAAATTATTAAATAGCATAATAGCAATCAATAACAAATATTAACATTCGTTGCGTTCGTTAGAGATATGTGTAATGCGCAAAAAGTACAACCGGGGAATAAACTTTTGGGCTGAACCGTGCACGAAGAGACAGGAATATCAGAGGCGGAATGGGTTTCGCTAGCTCCGTCGGTACGCAGCAGCGGCGGCACACGTTTCGGTATTATTAGAATTCAGTGGTTTTGGTCTACGGACTCGAGGCGAGTCGCTGTTACGTAAGATCGTGGGTTCGGAGAATTCCCATGACGTCCCGCAAAAACAGAGTTTCACGGTCGGAAGAAGGGAAGTTGCAACCGCCGTACGAACATTAGTCCAAGACTGACTTAAAAATAAAAGCACGTTTCGACCATCCAGATTCTTCCTTCCGTACAGTCATCCGTATCGCTGCACTCATCGTTGACGATCCTTACTGACCTCGTACATTTATTTCCCACGATTATTGTCGATCGCTTCGGCCGGCTGATGCCTGTTCGCTTTCATTTTGCATAAATCTTCTTCCATCGCGGTCTTCGGATTCTCGAAAACGTCCGAGCTGCCGGCAGCCGCGCCGGAACGATAAACCTTAACGAAGCGTTCTCATAGCCTCGCGGAAAAATCATTTTCATCGATCACGAATTAACTCGACGCACGGTGCACCCGTATCGCGCATTTATGAAAGATGCGCCGCGAACCGAAATACGCGTACATCGGGATATACCGATAAGTCAACGAAACAACAACGTTAGGGACGCTTATATTTTTATTGCAGTTCCGAATACGCGGATTGGAGACCGGGCCTCGGATCATTGCTCCAACCGGTACCGTTTCCGGAGCGCGCCCTTATCGACAAAGAGGTGCAGGAATACGTGATGCTCTCGGTAATGCGACGTTTGGCAGCCGATCCGAGATGCTCCGTTCATCGGGTTCTTTTGCCTGTGCGTGAGCCGAGATCCGGATGGATCCACCTCGCTGCACCCTCCTCGAATGACGCGTGTCCCGACGAGGGTGCGCTTTTCGGTGAAATGGTGAGAAATCGCACCGTATAAATTCTAAAAATGATCCGGTCTCCCTACTCCTCCGTGTTTTCTTTTCCGCCTCGCGGTCCACGGGTAACTTTGGGTACTCGCTCACCTCGAAATAATGCTTTATGTTTTGAAACTTTTTTCCGGATAACCGTGCTTCACAAAAGTCCATATTTTTCTCGTTTTATGTGTGTTTTCGTTTATTTCGAGGTACCGTTTGTATCTTTTTTCTGCTTCGCAAAAGACCCGAACAAACCCAATGTACAATGTGACGCGATCTGTGCGGTATCGTTGAAATTTGTTTCGATTATTTCTGCAATTTGATACGGTTCAACTATCGTGACCCATTTCTGATGCAACAATATTTTGAATTCGTTCGCAAGCATCTCCTACCGTTCTCGTGAAGATTTGACAGATAAATAGCCGAGTTTGTTGCGATATTTGTTCACTGCGGGCGCTGCGTTAATTTTCACTAGGAGTCTGCGCTGATTTTCCAGTGGACGTCAACGCGGACTGTACGGATCGAATTGTAATTTTGGGAATGTTAACGATACATACTCTTAGCGGAAGTTGGATTTATTCTGAGATTCTTGTCTTCGTTCGGACTTTAAGTCTGTGTGAAATTATCGGCGAATAGGAAGCAATGAAAAGTTTAAGAATTATTCTAAACCCGACGGTAGAAATGGTAATAGCAATTGCGTTTCTTTCGTGTCTAGTGAGATGAAACTATTAAGTGAAATAAAAACTTCTATACGCGGGAGATACGGGTCCTCCCAATGGTAATCGACATTACGCGCTGTTTTTGTAATATATTTTTTTTTAATTCGCCAAAGTAAAATTTATACGAAAAACCCGATGTATATCTTCCGTTGGGTGGGACTGCTCCGTCCCGCAACTCTTATGACATACCCTACGAATAAATAGTCATTTCTAGTTTTATAGTCGGCGAAATCGCGTAACATTTTATAGTTGGCGAAATCGTGTAACGTTTCGTCCCAAAATTTGACTATTAAATCAGTAAAGTGTATTCTTATACGGGGCAGAAAACAAACTTGTACGTACATCCGATTCTCGATTCAGTAATCTCTTTTCACGCGGGCTTCGGTCTTGATCGTCGAAAAGTGACCTCTCTCGCGCGGTTGAGGAATTACTCGGGGTAGCTCATACTTCTCGGAACCATGAGTCTTCTCTGATCTTCGCCCACTGCTTTCTAGAGCGGACCGTCTCTAATCGCGAAGCCTGGTCCGCGGTCCCCTTCTACCGGCTCGATTATTTATTTCACGACGGCATCTTTCCTCTGAGTTTCGTTTGAGTTTGTTTGGGATTTCGGATTTCGACTTGGCGCGTCGACGCGAACCGTGCCAGGTCCATCCGGCTCGATGTTCGATGGTACAGCTGAATTCTTGAAGCCGGTGCGCCCACCGGACGACACACGCGCTAAGGTCTCGCTGGCTCATGGTCGGTGCGAATGCTCAGCGGTCGGCAACCGCTGATCGTTAAAGAGTCGATCAACGAAATTTGATCGACTCTTCAACGATCGCCGGCACCTCGAACTTGTAGCTTGAATATTTTTCTTCCATCTCCGTCGTTTTCCTGCTCGCGTAGTACACGGGGTCTAACGCGTTATCTTCATGATCATGCATCCTTCGTTCGATAACCAGACGTTCCATTGTTTATTATTTATTTAAAAGTCAAATTACCTCGATACTTTAATAGGTAGTCTCTTTAGTGCGCACGAGCCCGACATTCGTGCGTAATAACTTCAGCGGGTTCCCGGGTGCCTGGTTATTGAACGAAGGAGGTATCAAGTTTGATACTTAATAACTGTTATTAAATAATTGATTATTAAAAAATTTGACAAAAATTGGGTTTCAAACTACTTAAATATCGGGGATCCGGACGGTTGTACGGTTTTTTAAAGAAAAAGTTAATAAATTCTATCCGCAAAGCTGAAATGGATACCTGGTCATTGACCGGACGGTTAATCGCGTGTGTTTTCGGCACTTCGGTACAGTCGGTAGAATCGCGTATTTTCTGGTTTCGGTATCGCGATTTTTGACGAGAACGCGATCCGTACAATGTCGCGACAGTGCCGCGACGATCAGGATCCGCTGTCCCCGCGTATAAATTCCGGCGGGCCGCGGAAATTTTCCCGTTCCCGCCGTCCGGCTGAATTTCTCCGCGCGCGTGTCAGCGCGCCGATTGAATTTGAATTTTCCTTTCTGTTTCTTGTATCAAACGAGAGTGAAACTCGGTCCTGAGCGAGGAATTTCGGTAGAACTCCGTCCGTCCCCGATACCCCGAGACCTCCCCCCTTTTCCTTTTCGGTTTTTATATTTTTCGTTTCTGTGGATCGCCCTGAGAAGGCTGGCGCCCAACGATCAATGAATTTTCTTTACACGGATCGGACTTCGGTAAGGACTCCCGCGGGACGGGCTTCCGCGTCCCGTTTTTCTTTAGGTTATTTTCTTTTTGTTTGATTTTATCGAGTAATCGGTTTGTTCTCTTTGTCAATCAGACGTAAGGGATTTGTTTTTGGACTTTTGGTTTTGGCCCGTTTTTGCCCCTTCCGATTTGGTGAAACGCCGATACCCGTGACAAAAGAAACGTGCACAATTCCATCTTCGCAACGGTTATCTTTGACGGAACTATAGGTATCGAGCATTTTCGAAAGTGCACGCGCGTGTTTTTTTTGGTAACGGAGAACCCCGACGCGTTCGCGCCAGGACACGACGCAAGATATTTTATTCAACAAAGAGACACGCTCGGAAATACTTGGTAAATTGTGACTTGACGCGTTTGCCAGCTGACGACCCTTCTGGGCTGCTGCTGTCGCCGCAAGAGATTCATCGCCTCGTTGGTGAAGCAAACGTGGCGAGCCTGCATGCTTCTCGGTGTCCGGGACTGCGAGGCCGCTCAGGAGGCCCTCTGCCTAATGCTCGAGTGGCGTCTACTCCCGAACGAGGAGCATCGACTTCAAGTTGTCTCGGCGCTCCGATCCACTCGAACCGGCAAAAATCGCTACGCCGCTCTCTGCCAGCGACAAAAAAACTTGCAAGAATTGGTAATCCGCGCGATTCCCGGCAACCTTCTTTCCTTCCTTTTTTTCGTTGGCTTTGCGATACCCGATCGAGCGATCGAATTTCTGGTCGAACGAACCGTTCGCGCGAGATTCGACGCGAGAAGCGAAAAACGTCGAGTTACGCCCAATCGGATCAAACGACGTTCGCTCGGTTCGCTCTTTTCCTTTTTTTTGCACCATTAAAATTACAATATTTCGTTTTGATTGCCATTAGCTGTTTTTTTTATTGTTTCGTTCCATCGAATTCTATCGTTCGTTACAAGTTTATTTTTCATCGAGGGGTTGGGCTTCCGATACCACAACCGGCAAAAATAAATTTCCAAGAAATAAGAAAGATCGTTTCGAAGGAAAGTCGTTTCAACATTTTGCGTACGTACACCGACGAAGCTGTTCGGCAATTGTCACGAAAGAACGTTTTCAATCAACTCTATCGCGATGATACGCGTGCAGTGACTTTTTTCAAATTCTAGTATTCCCTCGCTCGACTGTTTTTTTTTTTGCCGTTTTTTGAGGTCGTATAATCAAATACTATTAATAATTAATGAATGAAAGATACAACGAGAAACGTCGGTCAACCCTAAATACTGCTGGACCGAACAAAGGTACCAAGTTTGAAGTCAACCCGTTAAAACCCGTTCGTTACGCGTCGAGAGATCGCGCGTGCCGTTTCGAAAAACGTAATTTCGAGACGGACGGGTCGAGAGTCGCACCAGCGGTTCGATCGTTGTAATCACAAGTTTACCTTCAAATTACGACGCCGACGCGATACGTTGAACCTTCCTCTTTGAGTCGATTCGCCCGACAACCTTCGTTGCTTCGTTAATCTCCATTTCCAATTGTTCTACAATTTATTCTTTTATTTCGCGGAAGCACTTTTGCCCGTTTTCGCTTCGCGATTTTTTATCGTCTTTTGAAACGTTCTCTTCAATTGCGAATTACGCAGCAACAAAAAGGTGGACCGAAGAAACTAACGCTGCCGGCGCGCGCCACCGACGCCGACGTGGCTGTGATATTGGGCGGCGGTGCACTCGGAAATCTCGAGTGCCTTACCCTTGCGTTTACCTCGGTCACGTCCGCCTGCGCCGAGGAACTGATCAAACTGCCGGCTCTGCGATACCTGAATCTTTGGGCAACGCAGTTCGGCGACGCGGGCCTGCAAATGATCAGTGAGCATCTGCAGAAGTTGCAAGTGCTGAATTTGTGCGAGACGCCCGTTTCCGACAAGGGTATCTCTACGTTGGCCTGTGAGTAAACCTATACACGCGGACGCGCGCGAAACTGCCAACAAAAAATCGTTGGGGAATATTCCCCAACGATTTTTCCGCCCCGAAATACTATCGAACGGAACCACGCGTGCAAATATAAATAACCTTTATTGATCAAACGTTACGGCGCTCGTACGGGGCGCCTTGAATAATCAGCCTTGGTACCCCTGGCGATGTTTTCGAGTCCCGCGCTGCTGATTACTTCCACGTTCGAGAGCCAGAATTACGGCAATCGACGACTAATCGTGGATTACCGTAATTTACGATTTGCAATCGTATGCGCGTTTGTTCACGATTTTGAGAGAACATCGCGCGCCACTCGTGAAATTTGGTACCGGCGAATTCCGGCGCGGTGCCCGTCTCCGAATCTTGCGCGTGTACGTACGTACGTCTACGCTCCAGTAGTCGCGCTAGGCACGCCGAGCGTACGCGGCGCCATCTTCGGATGTTACAGCGATGCGATTTATTTTGAAAAATGGCTTTTTCTCCGCAAATTCAAGGACAGTCGATAAAGATCCGAGAGCTCGTTTACCGCGGGTCGGCGGATGAACAAACGTCACGAGATGAAATACAAAATAGTGGCACAGCCGCCGAGCCAAGCGTTCTCCCGAAAGGATCCACCGAGCGATGGATTTTTATTTATCGAAGTAGATTTGCGTAGAAAGGTACACGCGAATATTGAAAAGTACGTTTTTTTTGCATCATTGCGTCGCTCTAAAGAAAATTGAGTTTTTAATTTTGATTAAAAAAAATTAACCTTTATCCGTGTACAAAAGCAAGAATCGTTGTCGAATCGTCAAAACTGCCCGTGCGTCTTTAGAGAATTTACGTAAGAAGAAGCTTCGGCCAACGTTTCGCTTCATTTTCCCAAATTACGAGTCCTTCCGATTTCAAAAAATGGCTTCGAAAAAACGCGTTTAAAGTTAGAAGAAACTAATTTTCAAGGCGAACTCTCAAAAACAGACACTTCGACCTTTAATCCGGTATACGAGTCTGAGAAAGGGTTTCTCGCGGATCGAAACGATGTTCCTCGGTATTCTTTTCGGCTGCGGTAACGTCCCGTTCGATCGTCGATCGTCGCTGCCTGATCCCGGTAACGAGTGCGCGTCCGGTCTCCGACGGTATTCTTTTCTTCGCGGACAAAAACCTATGGCTACCGTAATCCCATATTTAATAATAATAATAATAATAATAATACAACCGTGAATATCGAAAGAGCTCCCAGAAATCCTTGTTAATATCGATAGCCGTTGCGTCCGTTCGGTCGGTCGCTGTTCAGCTTCGTTTTCGCCGAGCCCTTGTCGCGTTACCCTCTTCGCTCGAACCCGACGCACCGCTCGCTTCGTAACGCGTTAAACGCTAAACGCTTTGGAAGAACGCGTCGGATCTATCCTATTGATTAAGAATTACCGTTTTCAGCATTCCTCGAGCCAAATAACGGAACTCGATTCCGGTGAAAATGAGTCGTCCGTCGTTTTTACCGTTGCTGCGTGCGAATCAAACGCAAAATTGGAAATTACGGTTGACGAACAATTCCAACATTGTCGCGGTATCCTCGACCCTTCGGGGTCATCGATAAAGAGAAATCGAGCGCGACCGCGCGATCGACGGTTCAACGAAAAATCCGGGCCTTGAAAGTAGGAGCCCGACCCTCCGGCTGGGTCGGTCGGTGCGTCGAATCGAGACGGGAAATACCCACGGACGAAATATTCTCGGACAGCGCCAAATTTATAAAGGAAATTATGGAAAGTATAAAGTTTGACCCACGTTAGGACTCGGATGGGAAGAAGAGCCGCGCACTCGTATTCAAAAGGCACGATTTATCGTTGGTAACCGATCGTTTACGATTTCGAGAAAACATCGCGCGAAACTGTTGAAAATGACTCGCGGGTGATTCCGCCGCGACGCCCATCTCCGAATTTTCCGTGGCTCCGTGGGTGCGTACGCGCGACGCGGGGATACCAGACGCGACGGAGAAACGAATCGCGTCGAGCGATAGGCCGGGAAAAACTCGCCCCGGGTTTTCTCTTCCGACGCGAATCGGGACTGTCCCGGATAGTCGCTTCGGGCTTCGCCGCTCCGTCTCTCGAGACGTTGAATAACGCGTACGCGTCGAAACGCGGCCTTGACGAGGGAGGAGCGCGACGCGCGAAGAAGCGACCGACTTCTCGGAAGCGAACTCCCCGGCTATTTCTTATTCACTTGTTCCTCCGCTCTCCGTTGTTTCAGCATTGAAGAGCCTAAGGAAATTGAATCTGAACAGCACGAAACTCTCGGCGCAGACGTTCGAATCGCTGAAGAAACGTTTGCCGGCGCTTCAGGAGTTCGACGTCCGTTACACGGAGGCTTGGTGACCCGAGCCCGTTCTTACCTCACCGACGACCAATAATCATCATCGTCATCGTCATCAACATCAGCGTTACCATCAACATCATCACCACCACCACCACCGTCGTCATCGTCGTGCTTGTCGAGGGGATGGGAGCGATTAGACCGATTCCAGCGCGACGAGACTCCGGAGACAACGTTGAGGTGGTCGGCGACTCGGAATGTCGCAAACAAAAAAAAAAAAAACGATAAAAAAAAACGATCCAAACAACGGTTATTCGAAAAGAAGAGACACTCGAAAGGCGAAGGTCCGAAATCCCTCGAAGCTGAAACGCGGACGCGAGCGAGAAACCGAACCGCGAGCAACGGCTCCCGATCCGGCTCGAATAAAAGCGAACCGTACCGATCGGTCGCGACGAAAGGACGACAAAGCTGAAACGAAAGGATCACTCGCGCGAGCGAGCGAGTCGCCGAATATCTCCTACCGAATAGGGAACAATAAAATTAACGTTAAAAAAAAACAAAACGACAACAAAAAACGAACGATTCGAGAAGTACTTAACGGGAGAAAGACGAGTCGGTCCCCGAGCAACCTGAGATCCTTCGTCCAAGGGTGACCAACCGCCTTTAAACGTAAAAAACAGAGAGGGAAAGATAGAAAAAAAATAATCGCGAAAAAACTTGACGAACGTAGAGATCCGTACGGAAGAAACCGTAATAATTCTGAGCGACCACTGCCACGAACGCGCGAAAAGTAGTCGCGTACTCGATTGTACGATACGCGTTTGACCTCTAGAAAAGAAAACGAGGAACACGAATCGAAGGTACAGCGCGCGAACGAGAGGAGAGAAGAACCGAGGCTCGAGAGGCACGCCGCGTCCGAAACTACTCGAGCGAATTTTAATGTAAATAATCGAGCGGTTGGAAAGGACGGACGCGCTCGCTCGTATCTTTGCGCGTGCGCGACTCGCGCGCGCCCGCGCCCGCCCGAACGTATCGGCCGCCCCGTCGTTTTTCCGTTTCGACCGAAAATTCGATGTCTCAGCGGGAAAGCGTATCGTCGGCCGATTCGTCGGACGGTGCTTCGAGGAGACCACCCGGCTCGAAGGAACGCCAGCTTTGTTTCGCTCTTTTATTTTCACCTTTGGCATTTATCGTTTTTTCTCTTTTGGTTCGTTCGTTTTTACGGCCGGTACGTTGTCTCGACGTTTGCGCGGTTCTCGCGACTCCGCGGAATCCCGTGCTACTCCGAAACGCGATTGCTTCGCCGTTTTCCTCGCGACGTCTCTCGAAAGGCGCCGTCGAATCAATTTTCGTTACGATAGAAAAACGCATCGCTCCCGAGCGAGACGATCCTTCCAAGATTCTTTTCGAAAATTTTGTTGCATCGCTATCTTTGACTTTTAACGTCTTTGACTAATTATTCGAACAACGCGATCGTTTCGCAGTAACGCCGCGCGATACCGGCTTTTCGAGAACCGGAAGTTACTCGAGAGGAGAACCGAACGGCTCTGGAGAAAAACGAATAAAAAATCCATTCGGGAAAGCAAGCGAAAGAGAGGAAAGCAACGGTGGCCTTTCGAAAGGTAGCCTCGTCCGGCCGAGCGAAGGGATCGCTCCTCGTAAGAGTCGAGCCCGCGGTTGCGCGAAGCGCGAGGAACGCGGACAACCGGTATTTTCGAAGGCCGGAACCACCGGCTACAAAAATAAATGTAAAAAGGGAAAACGAGGCTGGCCGTATCCGCTTAAAAACGCCGTTTCGCCGATCGGTGCGTGCGTATATGTTCGGACGATTCGAAAAAACCGACCTTTCCGAACGTCCCCGTTCGGTAGTCGCGACGACGCGAAACGAGCCGCCCGTTTGAACCCGAGCCCCGATATTCATATTTTCGAGTCGTTCGCCCCAATTTTCCATTCGCTGTGCTCGTAACGCGACGAAACTTGGCTCGCGATTTTTGAATTTTGTAACGCGCCAACGGGTATACGTTCCGTTTGAAAAAATGTGCCCGCGACGCGTTTCGCGGGTAGCCGAAACCTCTGTGAAAAGGTCTCCCAAGGTTACGCGCGTCGCGCGATCGAACGCGCTCCTTCGAACGTCCCTCGAGCTCGAGGATTGCCTCGTCCTCGATTTTACGGTTCGTTCGCCGTCTCGGAGATAACCTTGTCGAAACGATCGAAGGTCGTCCAACGACGAGACTCGTCGCGAGTGATCGTTGAATTCTATAAAAATTGCCCGTTGCGGGACGCCGGAGAACGCGGCGTCCCTTTAACCGAGGAATACGATCATCGTTCAACGAGGAACGGACGTTAATCGCGACGCCTCGTTTACGAGTGGCGCAGGGACGTCCTCGGAATTTTCCGGATTCCGTCGGATCCTACATCCGAACGGATATCATTTTTTAGGCGTACGATTTTGAAGAACGCTCGTCGACCGTTTTTCGCGTTTCGCAACGTTTCGTAAACATTGAGAAACGCTTTCCTAAAAATGTGCGTCTTTGTATTGAGTCTGGTAAAAAGAAATCCACGAATCTTCGAACGGACGGCTCCGGTCATCCTCGTCTCGCGTCGTACGATTCCGATCGGGTCTACTCCGGACGGCCTCGCGAAGATCGGACTTCGAACCGAACGAGCTTTTCGGACAGTTTTGTCATTGGTCGGCTGGGTTTCCGATCGATCGACTTCGCAAAATAATGAATTTATCCAATAATTAATTTTTAGTCCCGTTTACCGTTGTACCGTTTGATTTGTAAATTATTCGTCAACGCGATTTTGCGGAATACGAAGCGATGCAAAAAAAAAAAAAAAAAACAGGCCCGACGATATTTTACGACAGGTCCGATGGTAGAGTCGGAAAAGAAAAAAGATCCTCGAGTTCGCTGCGAATTCACGCTCGACCTTCGATAATTTTCGATCGAATAGATTTTTTGTAAAGCGACGAGACACCGGTTCCACGAAGCGTCAAATTCCCTACAGAAATATCCCGCGGGCGTCGTCGTACGCCCGTTGTCGACTCGTGGCGTTCCATGCTCCGAGTAAGCGTTCGAATTCGATTATTAACGTCGAGAGATTTATTTTGCCAGAATTTTTGGAAGCTCGCGGTACAGTGGAAAATTCAAAAGCGTAGAAATTATTGGAAAGTTGAAAAAAAATGGAAACGCTTCGGGAAGAAGCAGGTCAAGTTTGGAGAAACGCCGAGGTAATACGGGAAATTTCGGAGTAACGCGGAAATATTTTTTCCGGATTTCTCCAACGAGTCTCGTTTCACCGAAAAGATCGGAGAAAATCGGACCAATTTCGGGGGAGAAAATTCGAGTTTCCGAGGAAAACGCGGGGAAACGGGCCAAATTTCGAGAAATTCCGAGAAATTTGAAGAATTTCGGAGCATCGCGAAAGCATTTTGTCCCCGGGTATCCCCGAAACGTCTCGATTCGCTTAGAGAAATTCAATAAATTTAATTAATTTAATTCACGACGAATTTCGGTAGAAAATGCCAGTTTTTTTTTTCGAAAAATGCGGGACGAAAAAATCCAGCAGGGTGATTATTTAACGGGTGTTCCGTTTAACCTTCGCGCAACTGCCGAACGAAGGGATTTCGGCCGAGCGAGGTGATCTTCCGTAGTCACCTAAATATATACATACGCATATATATATACGCGTATACACACACGGACACACACAAAACGCATACGCGGAATCACTAATTTATTGTAGCTAGGAAATATTACGTTGCGCGGATGCAAACCAAAGGCATTAAAAAAAAAAAGAACAATAAAAGAAAGAAGCGCGCGGATGAAGGAAGCGATAAAAAAATAATAGGAAAATAAGAGCGCGAAGAAACGACGAGAGTAAACGGGTAGCGGAAGAAACGGCTCGAGCCGCGGCGATCGATGCGTCCGCGTACCTACGTCCGCGCGTATCGACCGGAACGAAAATCACTCTCCGTATTTCCTTGATATATATCGCGAAGCTGCGAGGGAGCGAGCGTTGTAACAAGACTGCTCACGTCAATTTCAATAAGGATTATATTATTAGGATAGAAAAGTTAAAACCATGGGAGCGGAGTGCGCCAGTGAGAGAGAGAGAGAGAGAGAGAGAGAGAGAGAGAGAGAGCGAGACACGTACGAAGCGAGTAACGATTGTTGTTACAATTATAATAATACGAATAATAACAATTAATCGAGTAACGGCATCGATAAAATTCAAGTTTAATACTACACGCGTACACCGGCCGTGACGAGTCTCGTTATTCCATCGCGTGCGTATTCACCTACGGGAAACGAAGCGGCAACCGCTGGCTCACTCTCGTCCGACGACATCGGCTGGCTGAATTGTGTGTGTGTGTTTTTTTTTTTTTTTTTTTTTTTTTTTTTCAATAACGCTTCGCCGAAGGAGCGCGCGTGCGTTTCGTCTTTGCGGAAAAAATATGTTCGATCGCGCGACACGCCCGCGCTCTCTACAAAGATAACGCTTCTCGCGTCCGCCGATTAATATTCATCAACGATCGTGACAGGAGCCACGATGAAACGGCGCTCCCGGCGGGATCAGTTCGAGTCAGCGTTGACGAAGCAATCCTCCGTAAGCTCGTCCCGATCGCTCGTCGAGAGTGGCCCTCCGTCCTCGAGTCGAACCATTTCTTGCACATCCCTCGGCAATTCCCGATACACCGATTCGGGTACGCTCTCTGCGCGCGCGAACCGACCAACGGCCAATCGAGATTACTCGGCTCGAGGGCTTTCGACGGTACTTGGTTCGTTTGGGTTCGCTTTCGCGCGAGTATCCGGGCGAGAGGCTTTTCCGGGACTCGGCCCTTTTTTTCGATCGAAGCTGGCCGCCGAACGGAATCGAATCGCGCGCTTCGAATCCGGTCCCCGAATTGACCGAATTACCCGGAAACTGTTCGGCGAGCGACCCCGAGAGCCGCGAAAGCGGGCTTCGTCGAAGGAGCCTTCCGACGGAGTCGCGAAAAGAAACCCAAACGAACGGAGGAACGAACGAACGAACGAACGAACGAACGAACGAACGAACGAACGAACTCACCGGTACACCTGTAGAGCAAATCCGACCAGATGACCTGTTCCTGGGAAAAGTCGAAGAGACCCAGTTTACCGCCTTTGTGGGTGGAATCGAAGACGTTCCCGGAATCCGCTACCAAACGCGGTCCCTCGTAAACGGAGAGTCTTATGAGACCGATGCTCGGCCGGTGAAGAAGCTTCCATCTGTAGGGAACCTTCGCTCTCCATCCGGCGCCCTTGGGGTCCCGCCACAGCAGCGCGACTTGTTCGGCCCGACCCTCCGTGTTCCAGAGACTGTTTCTCAATATTTTGCCGGGGCCCGTTATCGAATTAACGAGCTTCAGTTGTATTCCCGGATCGGCGGTCGCCCGGAACGGCGTCGCTCTCCAATACGTCTGCAGATTCTTCTTCCACATGACCGCGTAAAACTTTCGTACGTCCTGATATCCGAAGACGAACCCGACGTAATCGTCGTCGATCTCGGTGTTGACGTAGAACGTTCCCTCGAAATCGACTCCGTTGAAGGCTACTCGACCTGTAGTCGTCGGTGGACCGACGGGGCCAGAGGAGGAGTCGAGGGTCAGATTCGCGAGCCCGCGATACCGTTTTCCCGGTAAACTCCGCGCGCTCTTTTCTTTCGCGGAGGAGCGCGAGCGCGAGGCCGCGGCGTCTCAACGTTCGACGATCGCGACCGGAGACCGGTCGTAACGGAAGAGGAGCGCACTCACCGACCGCGATACCGGGATCGCAATTCTCCGTTTGAACCATCTCCGATCCGTTGTGATGAGTCCTCCATATCGGATCGATCTGGGCGCTGCCCTCGGGATCCAGAGGAATCGTCTCGTGCCTCCGGAAATCCGTCGTCCATACCAAACTGTCGTTCGGACAGTTGTCGTATCTGTTGATTATCGTGTCGTTGTCGTAGTCCTCGAGGCACGCGCCTCGCCACCCTTCCCCCGCCCCCCCCTTCTTTCCCCCCCCGCGCGCCCCCCGGCCCCCCCCCCCCCCCCCGCGTTTTTCTTCGCTCTCGAGCCCGCCCGCGCGACGACGCGGGGGAGACTCCTCCGCGAATCGATGATCGACGAAAATAGCCGATTCTCGTTGGAGATACGACTCGTTCCATAATTCAACCGGCCGAACAAGAGTTTTCATTTTTGGAAAAAACGACGGCGTCGACGGCGATCGACCGCGTTCGTCGTCGTTCGATATCCACCGACCCCTCGATGTTTGTCCAAAAATCAAGCCTCGAGAATTCGTAGCGTCCGCGCGTCGGCGGAACGCTCGACTCGTGTCCGAGTCCCGCTCGTGATCTTTACTTTAGAAATATTGATGTCGCGCTTGGGCAAAAAGCCCGACGTTATCCGCAAAGCTTTCGTTTCTGCCGAGCAAAAGAGTACCTCGAAGGAGTGATTCTCCCGAACGAGCGGACGCGCGTTCTCAAAGAACGATTCGCGTCGAGTCGCGGGTCCGATTTTGTTACGATCGGTTGACCCGTCGCTCGCGCGCGTCGCTCGCGCGCGTCGCTCGCGCGCGTCGCTCGCGCGCGTTCAACGGTTCGAACTCTGAAAAGGTTCGGCCGGTCGAGCACTTTTCGAATTTGGAACTCGATCGGCTCGAGCCGAGTTCGATCGGGTCTTCGGAGACCGGGAACCCACGAGAGACGCGTCGAACCGTCGTTTTCACTTTTGGAGGGAAGGTAGCGCGGACGCGGGTGACGCTCGCGTAAAACGGCAAACGGCGAGCGACGCGACGGCCTCCCGGAAGCCAGGCGTGCACCGTTCGTTCGGTGACGCGGGCGCCGCGGTAGAGCCCGCCCTGCCTTTCGTCGCCTCTTCGAGAGCGACCACCACCGCTCGTTTTCGCGTTTTCGCGTTTTCATCGTTAGCGGTGCAAATATTACGAACGTTTCCCCGTTTCTTCTCGAGAGTCGAAAATACGCGTTTAAAAATATCTCGCCTCTGGTCTCGGCGAGTACCATCCGTCTCGAGGAAACGAAACGCGCTTCCGTTTTTGTTTTCGGATAAGCCGCGCGGCGATTCGTCGATCCGAGAGCCGCCCCGTCGTCCGCTCGTCGCGACGCGACGAACGCCGGGGAGGATCGACGACGCCGACGATTACCGTTCGTTCTGAGCTGATCCCTGTTGGGCACGTAGGGACAATTGTCGCAACGGTTGCGAATCGAGTCGCCGTCGATGTCTTCGTCGCAGACGTCCCCGATACCGTCCCCGTCGGTGTCCCTCTGGCCCGAGTTGGGCCTGTCCGGACAGTTGTCCAAATCGTCCTGCACGCCGTCCCTGTCTCGGTCGTCGTCGGTGTCGCAGAGGTCGCCGACGCCGTCCCGGTCCCTGTCCGACCGATCGGCGTTCGGACGATCGGGACAGTTGTCGCAGGCGTCCCCGATCCCGTCCCCGTCCCGATCCCCCTGGTACTCGTTTCGCACCAGCGGACAATTGTCGGAGCCGTTCGGGATTCCTGATTTTGGCGCCGCGGGTGTTCGCCGGGCGTTCGCCGGGCGTTCGACGAAACAGAAAACACGGGACGGGCGTCAGTGCGGCGAATTCCCCGAGAACGGATTCGGAGATGCCGGACTCGGAAGGACTCCTACCGTCGTTGTCCGCGTCGTCGTCGCACGCGTCGCCGAGACCGTCACCGTCGGTGTCCTCCTGTCGCGGATTCGAGACCGACGGGCAATTGTCGCAGACGTCGCCCACCCTGTCGGGAGACTCCCGCTCCGAGTCCTCCTGCCTCGGATTGTACACGAGCGGACAATTGTCCGAGTCGTTCAGGACTCCGTCGTTGTCGGCGTCCTCGTCGCACGCGTCCCCGATCCCGTCGCCGTCCGCGTCCTCCTGTCCGCTGTTCGGCAGCGACGGGCAGTTGTCCCCCGGATAATCGCGAATACCCTCGGGATCGCGTATCGGCTCGTCCGGTATCGAGTCGAGATCCGAGTCCGAAGCGCACGCGTAACCGTCCCCGGCGAACCCCGTCTTGCACTGCCGAATTACAGCCGCGAGTCGTCGGTTCGTTCGGAAACGAAGCGAGACGCCTCGACGAAACGGCGATCGACCCCCGTCGAGTGCCCCGAAGAGATCTTTCGTCTCGAATCGGCTTCGCCCGCCTCGAAACTCGCGACGAGAGCGCGTCGAGGCGGTTCCGTCGACGGTAGAGGCGAAAGGGCCGGTGGGCGAACGAGAGACGGGAATCCAGCGGAAACGAGGGAAGATCCACGGGCGGGACGAGGGACAGCGGTCGAGAGTCTCCGGGTCGAGGGTGGAGACGACGGCCAGGAGAGGAGAAGACGAGTCACGGAGGGAACGAGCGCAGCGGCGAAGGAGAGCCTCGAGGGAGGGGAACGAGGAAAACGGTGGAAAACCGAAGGAACGGAACCGAGGAAATTGCGGAAAGGGAATTAACGGAGGACCGACGCGAGACGCGCGAACGACCGACGCGAGGAACCGGACCGAGGAACGATAATTCCGTTCGAGCGGAAGAGGAGAGGGCGGGAGGACGCGAAAGGGGAAGGGGGCGCGGTATCGCGAAACCGGACGGCTTTCGGAATGGCGCGACGGACGACGCTTCTCTTCCAAATTTTACGATCGGAAGACGGGCGGAAGAGAAAAGGGAACGACCGGTCGCGACGGTCGTCGACTCGACGGCCTGCCGTGGGAAGCGATGGAAAAGAGAGGCCCGAGTAAGGGGTAAATCGGGAGGGGACTCTCGGATGGAAAAGGTCTCGGTCAGGGGCCGAAGGTTGCGGAGAAACAAGGAAGCGGAGGGTACGCGCGTTGACGCGTGCGCGACGCGACGGCGACGCAGCAGCAGCGACGGCGGAAAGGAACGACGAAACGCACCGCTGGAACGAGAGGGCTGGAAGAAAGGTGCTTCGAGAACGGAGGTGCAAGGGTTCGAAGTGGAAAGTGGAGACGACGGAACAGCCGAAAGAATTCAAACGTGTAGGGTACGCGTTTGAAAAACACGGGGGACGAAAGAGGCGGACGAAAGCGTCACGGCGGGCGGTACCGAGCCTGGATTCGAGGATACGGGGACGCGTGGAGAGGGAGGAATTAAAAGGAGGTAGTACGGTAACAGGAACGGGAAGTAAAGCGCGAACGCGTCAAGGGCAACCGAGGGAAGAGAAACGAGGGGGACGATGACGCGCCGGCCGGGGACGAAGGAAAGAGAGGCCGAAGAGCGAGGAGGCGGAAAGGAAATTGGCGAAGAGAGAGAGAGAGAGAGAGAGGAAGAGCGCGGGGGATGAAAGAAAAGAGAAGGAAGAAAGGAAGCGGCGGGAAGCAGAGACGCGAGAAAGGACAGGACGGTCGATGCGCGATGACGGGCGGTACGGAGAGAAGAGCGGAAGGGATCCCGAGGTATCGAGGCGGGAAGACCGTTTACAAATTTGAAAAAAATCGGTTCGTTTTTTTTTTTCGTCGTCGATCGACGGTTGGACTCCTTAGGAACATCGTGTCCAATTTTGACAGTGAAATACCAATAATTGTCGGAGCTTTCGGAAAAAGACGCCAAGAGCGCGAGTGCCGAGCGAACGGAGCTCCGTGCGAGTTTGACCGTGTTTTTCTCAAAATTACGCTGATCCCAACTGCCGGATTGATTTTACTCGGAAACTATTCCACCGGTGAGATTTGTCACACATTTTTGGTGCATCGGCGGTTCGTCGACGAACCTGAATATTATTTTCAATTACCAACGCAAAACCTAGCTTTGCCCCTGAATGTAGCAAAAATGTCACGAAAGATCTCAAACTGGACGTTACTGAGACGCCCTGTCCCGAATTTTGGATATATCTCGGAAATCCTTGTTCACCAACGGCGCATCGGTCTTACCTTCGAGGATCGTTTTGATTTTTCGTTTTTCGGATAGTCGCGGCGCGACGGAGAGCGTATATATTTTTTTCGAACAATCGAAACGCGAAACAAAAAACATCCGAATATCCAAAGGTCCGCGTGAATTCTTTCCGTTAAAAATAAATCACGAGAGACTCACGATTTTGAACGTTGCGAACGGTCCTCCCGCCCGAAGAATGGGAACGAAACGAAGGGAGCGAGACTTCGGGAAACGAGACAAGAGAGACGCCGCGGAGTACGCGGGGTGGAAGCGGAGTCACGGAAGAAAAGATAAAAACACCGGAGAAGTCGAGGAAGAAAAGAAAAAGAGTTCGCGAGGAGAGGAGGAAGAGGAACGGAATCGGAGAAGAAAACGGAAATTCGAGAGGAGAGGTACGCGCGCGCGCGCGCGCGCGAGAGGGAGAGAGAGATTCGGGTCAAGATCATAGAAAATAAGAAGGAAAGACGAAACGGTACGGAACAAAAGCGCAAGCGACTACCGACGAGCGAAACGAGTAGGACGGGGAGATACGTACGAAAGTCGATCGCAAAGCCCACGGGGATCGACGAAGAAACACGCGCGACGGATGCAACGTCGAGGCGCTCGGTTAAAGGTTTCGCCATTCGTAAATCGAAGTCAAGGGTACGCGAAGGCGCCGCGGCGACGCGCGGGCGAACCCCCGCGCGGCCGCCGCCCGCGCCTCGAATTTGCATTCGCGCGTTCGTCTCCGGCCGCGTTGACCGAACGATTCGTAAAAAAACAGCGCGGTCGGTACGGCGACGAGCGACGCGCGGCCGAAACGGCGTCGACTCTCGGTCGCGCCGACTCGATTACCTTGCAAGTGTACGTATTCTGCAATTGACGGAAACAAGCGGCGTCCGTGTGACAGATCGTTCGAGAGTCGGGACAAATCGCGTGCGTCCTGTGACATCCGACGGTCCGGTTGCCCGAATAACCGACTCTACATTGGCCGCACGTGAACGATCCCTGCAAACGATGCGTCGTGAGTTTCGAAAGTTTCTTCAAAAATGTCTCCTCGCAAAAACGTTGAAATTTTTCAATCGGTCCGCTCTCCGCAAGGATTCGATATTCGTTACGATCGATAAACGCTCCCGGCGATACAATCGTCTCGCGGTTGCGCGTCCTCGAGTAAAATCTCGACCGCTGTCGCGTCGCTGCGTCACCGAACTAGTTACGAAAATGCTCCTCCGTCGGTGCGCGCGAATCACTCGCGACGATCGCTGACCGCGCGACCCTTCGCTGACCCGATCGTTTCGTATATTTCGTTGCACGAACGAACGTGTCGCCAGGAACGGTAAGACGCGACGCGTCGAAGGTTTCAGAGGTACGTCGCGGAATTCGACATCCGCGGGAAGCGCTCGGGGAGATCCGCCTACCGAAAAAAACTGGGCCGTTTCCGAAGAAGGCTGGTCACGAGCCGAACAAAAATTCTTACTTCCGAAGAACGGGGCCAGGCTCGGCGGTACCGGCTCCTCGCGGAGCGTCGCTCGACCTCCCGTCCATCGACGATCGGGAGCCCGCTTTTGCCAACGGAGTTCCGACGCAGCCGCGAAATCTCTCGTTCCCCGTGATCGACGACGGGCGCGCGCGCGAAGGCGTTTCGGTACGGAATTCCGCGAGTATCCGGCCTCGTCGTTCGAAGCGGGCGCGAGCGCCCCGAAATCTCGGACGATTTCGTGATCTCTCTCAGCTCCCGGCGTCCCGTTGCGAAACACGGCTCGAGGAGAGTATCTCCGTCGCCGCGGTTCTCGAAAGGTCCGGGTCGCGAGCTCCTCGGTCCGATCGTGAGCGCCGGTGAGTTCCGAATCGGAGCGACTCCGACGGCGACCGTCCGTACACCGCGGTTCTGAACACCGACGTTTCGGTCTCCCGAACCGGCTCGTCCGCTCAGGGACCGATCTTGAGCGAACACCGGGCCCAAAAATCGAAGGACCGAAACGGGGGGAGGTGCGTTCTCCGTAGCCTCGAGGAGAGTCCTTTGTCGAAGAAGGAGACCGTCTCGCGCGTGGTCGGTGAGGCGTTCCTCGCCGCGTAACCGCTGCCGCTTCGTAACCGCTACTCCTACGACTGTCCTCGTTCGCACAGGTTTCGGGTGTTCGATCGGCGACGTTCGCGCTCGATTCGTTTCGACCGAGCGCTCGAGATCGAACGCACCGTCGAGTCACCCGCGTTGAAAGATCCTTCGGGAGATTCTTCGCGAATCGTTCAATCGCGAATACTCGTTTGTAGACGCGGCTCGCTCGATACGCGCGCGAACAAGCGTCCGACCGATTCATCGTTCGTCGCACCGATTCCTTCCGAACGAATTTCTCAACGAAGGATCGTCCTCGGTTCGCGGAAGCGAGCTCGTCCGTCGACCGCTGCTTCGACTTTTCGTTACGAATATCGACCCGCGGGACGTATCGGAACGGAACGAACAACGAGAGCTATAATTACCGGAGTATTGATGCAGATAGAATTCGGAACGCATCCACCGTTCCGGCCGTCCTCGCACTCGTTCAGGTCGACGCACTTCCCCTTGTCCCTGCCGGTCTTCGCGACGCCGTATCCGGGACGACAACGATCGCATCTGGTCACGGGCATTACCGGAACGGCGGGTGAGCATCGTCGAATCGATCGGACAAACAAAAAACGTATTCGATCTTCCAAAATTATTCCGCCTCGCTACGAAAGGACCGTCTCGATTTCCCCCGCGTTCCCATTTTACAGCGCGGTGTGTACGATTCGTGGTTGCGACCGGTTCTTTTCCGCCCGACTGCTTTCGTATTCGGCGCACACCCCCCGCCCTCGCCGCCGCCCCCGCGTGATTCGAAAATATCAATAATAATAATAATAATAATAATAATAATCCAGCGAACGAAATTTACGAAAATGGGATGCACGCGGAGGAAGGAATTTATCGGATTGGAAGAGCGATACGAATGATTAATCGTCATCAACGTTTCTTGTTTTTTTTTTTTTTTTTTTTTGAGTTTGTGTATTGTCTTCGATCGCTTCGAATCGTTCAAAATATTTTACAATAAAATGGTATTAAGTACATCCGAGGTGAGTCGCGTCCGTGAGTGAGCGAGAGAGGCCGAGAGAGAGAGAGAGAGAGAGAAGTGACTTTACTATATTTCGATGACCAACGGACGTAAATAAGCAAAGTGAAAATCAACGGCAATTCGCAAGGATTATTTCGGAAATTTTGACGAAAACGCCCGTGGATGGGACGATTCGAAGTATCGACCGACCGACCGACTCCGGACGGGACGGCCAAGGGCCCGAGATCTCTCCGTCCCGTTCGTATCGAGGAGAAAACGAAAGTACAGACGGAATTACAAGGGGGAACTATAATTTGTAAAACGATTCGGGCCGATCGAAGAACGAAGCGACTCTCGGCTCGCTCACCGTACGCGTCGTCGCTCTTGATCGAGCGGCTCGGAAATATCGAAGGAACGATCGCTCGATGGTCCTTGTTAAAAGTTGGAAAATGTGAGTGGAACGTGTCTCGCGGTGCGTGCAATTTCGCCTCTAGAAATACGACGCTATTTTTTTGACCCGCGTCAACTTTGACGTTTCAAGTTTCAAGCTCGCGCGATCATCGACTCTCGTTCTTACTTTTACCTTTTTGTTCTTTCCACGAGGCTCGCTCGGACCGCGTTATCGTTAAGATTATTATTATTATCGCACGTGTCGCGATAACGAGCAATTATTCTTTTGCCGTGTCACGATTGATACCGATAATTGAAATATTGAGAACAACACCGGTAGAAGCGTCGAGAACGAAGCGCACCGATCGTTCGAACGAGAACGAGCGTTCTATCGATAGATCGATCCGTCGAAATCGCGTTCAGCGGGATCGCACCTGTGTCCTGGATACAGGTTCACGCATTGCGAGTCGCCGGGGCACGGATCGCGAAGGTCGCACTCGTCAATGGGTCTGCACTGGTGTCCGTCGCCGGCGTACCCGCTCGGGCAATTACCGCAGACGTAATACGGATGCTCCCGCTTCGGATAACAGGACACATTTTTGAAACAAGGCGCACGGTCGCACGCCGTCAATTTCCGACAAGTCACCCCGTCCCCGTCGTACCCGCTCGGGCACTCGCCGCATCTGAGGAGTCACCAAACATCCCTGAGTCAGCACCGACACTCGATCGGTCTCGCCGTCCTCCGGCCACGATCGATCGCGCTCTACGAACGCTAATCCGCAAGGACTCCGTCGACTCGTATGGAAATTCCCGATTCATTTTTCAAGATTGTACGAAAGAAAACGGCTCTTTTTGCCAGAGCCGATCGCGAATCGCGAATCGCGCGTGTTCGGCCTCTGGAAGCGAACGAACGATTCGCCCGGAACTTTCGTGAGAAATGAATATTTTTCGTCTCTAGGATTCGTTCGGTCCGGTCCGCGTGAAAAAAAAAAGAACTAACACTTTCCGACGCACCGAACGTCCAAAATTGACAAAAGCGACCGATAGTCGACGTTGAGGACAATCGTCGAAGCTTCGCGCGCGCTCGGCCCGGCTACCGCGAGGCTGCGAGTCGCCGATCTTGGGTGGATTCGACCGATCGAAAACCCCTTAAGATTTATCAGGGAAACGGAGATTTCGTCGTATCCCACCTGTAACCGTCCGCCGATGGATAGCACCTGACGCTTCTGAAACAGGGATTGGGTTCGCAGGGATCGAGCCTCTCGCAGCGATGGCCGTCACCGACGTAACCCCGGGGACACCTGCACCGCGGTCCGCTCGACGCGTCGTAACATTCCGCCGGTGGACGACAGGGCGAGTGGGTGGCGCACGTGGGCGGCGGCGACGTCGGCGGTGCGGGAGGGGGACCTGCGCGACAGGAACGTCCGAGAATTTTTCGACGAGAGCTCCGTCGGTCGCGAATTCGGGAACTCTTCGAGATCGTTTCTCCATTGCCGGTCAACTTACGTTCCGCGCGACAAGCCGTGCACTCCTCCAACAGCTTGCGAACGAGGGCCGTTTCTCTTCTCTGCGCCGTGGACGACGTTGAACGAGAGAAAGGATCGGGCGATCAAATTTTTGTCTCGGTACTCGTCGGTCGGTACCCCGCGCGAGTACCGAGAGTTCGAAGAGTTCGAACTCCTCGTCGAGATCGGTGCAGCCGCGCGAAAAATAATTTCTCACCCGGGCGTCGGAGTTGGTTCGCTGTACGTTCGCTCGTTCGGGTTTGTCGCGTCTCGCGAAAAATAACGCGGAAACGTACCGAAAAACGCCGCGCGCTCGGAATCGCGATCCGAGTTCAGGATTCTCGGCCTGCCCCGGCGAATTCAACGTCTCGCGAGATACTCGGCCAAAACGGGCCGAGTCCGTGGCTTCCGCGCGCGCCGTTGTTATCCCGTACGAAATTATGAAAGCCGATTCTCCGAACGGAAGCTACGCGCGCGGATTCCCGTCTCTCCGCGACCGATCGCGACGAATCCCATCGGCCGCTGACCGGTCCGGACGGAATCGTCCCATAATCGAGAATCGCGCCGTCCCCGAAGTCGCTCCCGTCCCGCGAGTCGTCCCCTCCCGATTCCCCCTTCGCGAAAGACTTCCTTCCGGAAATCGGTCTCCCGACGGAATCCGTACCGATCGGCGGATCCGAGTCTTCCGACGTCTCTCGTCGAGTCGAGTTCCTCGTTCGGAACCGAGTTACTCAACGATCGTCGGAAAACGCGCGCTCGCGGCGTACACCGATCGCGTCGAACCCGAGCTCGCGACGCGATCCTCGCCGCGATTCCACGAGCGTCGATTCCTCGATTCGTCCCGTTCCGAACACCGCCGCCTCGTTTCGCTCTCGTCCCGAGCCATCGAGACGCTCGCGGCGACGCGTCGGGGTTCGGCGGTCGCGTCGAACGAAACTATAAATTCGAGGTTGTTCGAGGGGTTACGGGAGAAACCCGCGAGGGGTGCCGCCGAACGAGCCCGAGGTTCGATCCGAGCGTACGAAAACGTCCGGCGAGAGGACGCTCCGACCGCCGCCGCCGCCGCCGCCGCCGGCCGCGTCGAAAAGATTCATCGCGCGGCTGCGCGATCGAACGTACGACTCACGTTGTGCTCGGTTTCTTGCCAGATTCGAGACGCGAGCGCGATCAGTTCGTTCAATATTTTCGAGAGTTGCGAGTCGCCGATGCATTCTGCAAAGAAAAAATGTCGCGTACAATTTTGGCGGGAGGGTGGGTCGTACCGGCGGAACGTTCGTAACGCGGCGGCGGTGGTCGCGAACCGTGGGACGGTTGCGGCGCTGTCGCGTCACCCGTTCAGCGACCGACGCGCTTCTCGTTTTTGCGCGGTCGCGCTCCGTGTTTTTACGGCGTATCCGCGGCTCTCGCGGGACGCGCTCGCAGCGACGCGGTACGCGTCGTCGCTGCGCCGTCGCGCCACCGTTGCACCACCGCCGCCGCCGCCGCCGCCGCCGCCCTTCGGGTACGGTTACGAACGCGACGGAAGACTCGGGCCCCGCGCTTTAGCCGCCCTCGCGCGCTCGCTTCGTTGGAACGCGCGACTCGCGAACGATCGAGGCGCGCGAGGAACTCACCGGGAGCCAACTGGACCGGTACCGGTTGGTCGCCGCGCCTTCTGACTCTCGTACCGCGCGACGACGCCGTCCGGCCAAAAATTCCATCCTCGAGATCCGGCGAATCGATGGGACAACGCTCGCGTCTCAGGGCGTCCTCGAGCCTCGCTGTTTCGTAAATCTCGGTCCGGTACTTGCGCTCCTTGAACTGCCAACATTTTTGCACCAACGCGGAATACCTCGTGAGAACGCTCGAAGAACCTACGGGCGCGACCGTTCCCGCCGCGGCCTCGCGGTTTCGAACGGAACGTCGCCGACGCGCCCGCCTAAAACCCGTCGTCCGTCCGTCCGATCGATCGCGAAGGGATCTCCTCGAGAGGAGTACTTTCGACGGAACTGACCGTCCTTGACGAATGATCCAAATTCCAGCAGCGATATTTTTGGCTTCGACGAGAACGATCGATGAACGTTCGTCCTCCGACGAACGGTGCTTTCGAAATTCCGCGAGTGATCCCCGCGGAAGCGATTCTCCGCCGGTACTCTCGGACACTCCGCCGTGTAACGACGGTGCGTTCGTCGCGCCGAATCGTTATCCTCGAAGGTCGTTTTTCCGATCGGACCGGTACGAAAACGGGGGGATCGTCGTCGAAGAGACGGGGGGGGGATACACGCCCGTACCGATCCGGCGGGCGCCGAGCGCGCGCGAGCGTTAAAAAATAGTACGGCCGCGCGCGAGATCTTTGGGGGTACGGGACGAACGCGGGCTCGTTTACCCGTTCACCGAACACGGATCTCTCGACCGACGCGGCGAACCGTCCACGGCCCGCCGACGAGAGGACGAGTCGGGGGCGATCCCGGTTCTTTCCGTTTTTTCTTTTTTCGATACCGTCGCGCCGCGCTCTTTTCGTCGATTCGCGCGCGCTCCGTCTTTCGCCGGCCGTGTTCGGAGCGACTCGATCGTCCCGCGGAGTCGAGAGCCTCGTCGCTCGCGCCTACCGGTGGAAAAAGACGTTGGTCCGTCCGGTGATCGCGGCGCGTGCGTCGCGAGCGATCGTTTCGCGAACGAGAACGAGACTCACCGTCCGAACGGAGGCACCTCGGGATCAAAGTTACGCTCGCGAGATCCAAAAGAGACGAACGCGAGAAGCGACCGATCGCTCGACGATCGCGGCGCCCGCTTCGCTCGCGGGCGTTCGCGGGCGCGGTCGGGACGTACCGAAAAACGGCGCGAGCGCGTTGCGCGGGTTCGCGTATTTATCGGTGACGACGCGGGATCGGCGTTCGTCGCGTCTCGCTGGTTTTCCGTCGATCGATTACTCTCCGAGCGACGTTCGACGCGCGCGCCTCTCTCCTCGCGACCGCGCCCGCGTCCGACCGACGAATCCCGGACGACGAATCGACGAGCGACTCCGTTCGAGATCCGCGATCTCCGTCGACAGCGATCCAACGACCGATCGTCGGAGGAAAGCGAAAAACGAGGGATCCGCCGCCGAGTCGAGTCGTTCGTCGGAAGCGGCGAAGATCCGTCGCGCGACGCGACCGGTTCGTCGGACGCATCGGCGGGACGCCGGGAGCGATCGAACCGCGTCGATTCGACGAGAGGGGCGAACGTCGGTTCGAAGGGACGGGGGGCGATCGTAAAAATAACGCTCCTCGGAGGAGCGACGACCGGGCGCGACTTACCACTCGGACCGGCGAATCGTTCGGATCCGATCGTGCGACGTCGCGGAACGTTCTCTCCAGGGGTATCGAGCCTTCGCGAACGCAATCGACGTACACGTCCATGCGAGCCGAGGGTCGCCGTTGGACCGCGTAAAGAATTATACTCTCGATGGGCGTTGAGACGTTCGTCGCGTCGACCGCGAGACGTTCCGTGCGCCGTTTCTCCTCCTCCAGCGTTTCCATCGTAACTGTTCGAGACGGGACAAACGCGTTAAACTCGGCGCCCGCACCCACCAAACTTTCGCGTTTTTCCATATTTTCGCTCCTCGCTCTGAGAACGATCGTTTCGCGCGAGAGCGTTCGTCGACGAGAACGCGAGCGGCCGAGCGAGAGGAGCGCGGCGTACGGGCGTCCCGGCGGACGGAAGCGTCGCGGCGCGCCTTCCGGAAAATTCTCCTCCCGAGAGTCCCGTCTTTCCTCGGTCGTTCGAAGCTCCGGCGTCACGGGCTCGGCCTCGAGTACCCGTCTCCTCGAAACTTTTCCGTATCCCGAGGCTACCGCCGCTCCCGTGTTTCCGCGCTCGAGCGACGAGCGCTCTCGCGCCGAACGAAAAGGGGATCGGCGTTCCCGGCGGTGGTTTCGGATCGCGACGAAGGAAACCGTCGCGCGGCTTCGTCGGATCGATCGCGTCGCGTTCCGTACGGAACGGAACGCGAATCGGCATCGGAGTTATCGCTCGCTCGGGTACGTCGGTCCGAGACCCGACGATACCGCGCGAACCGGTTACCGGAACGAAACTCGAAGCACCGGAATTTCGAACGTCACGCGCGAAGCGATCCACCCCCCCCGTTCGACGCGGACCGCCGCGAGAAACGCGCGAACGAACAAGGCCGAGCGCGCCCGAAAGGGAATCCGTCGGCGAGGCGTCTCGCGAGAAGCAACGTCGAACCGTTCGGGACGAGGGTCGCCCAAAATCGGAGCGAGGAAGCGACCGTCCGCGCGGCCCGGATTCCCTCGATGCGCCGTACTTCCGTTCGAAGGCGTTTCGGTGCGTCGTCGTTCGACCTTTGACTCGTCCCGATAAAAAACATTTGACGAAAGTATCTTCCGTGAGACATCGGCTGTATCGAGAACGCGCGAACCGTCACTTTTGACGAAACGATGGAACCGAGGAAAGCTCGAGCGGCCCGGTCGGTCGAACTCTCGAACGTCGCGACGCCGATCGAAGCGCGAAATTAATAAAATCGTGTAACGAACGAACCCGTTGGCGCGCGCGCTCCGCGTTTCGACGCTTGTCCGCTGCGATAACCGATACTCACTTATCTTGGCGCGACGATCCAGTCGAACGACGAACTTGGTTCTCGACGTTGGGAATTCAGCCGTCAGTAGAGTCTCGACCGTCGTTGATTTCCCGGGCCTCGTACGCGTCATCGCGATTGCGAATTCATCGCCGCGCAACGCCTCCTCGAGGTTCTCGCTGAGACCTTCGAACGAAAATATTTCAAACGCGTCGTTACCACCGGTGCTTCGGACTTTTTCAATTTTTCCGTGGACTCGCGACGGGTGCGGCTCGCGTCGCTTTCCGCGACGGGTACCGTCGCGGAAAGCGAAGCGCGTGGACCACCGGCCCCGCGTTGTTCCTCGCTTCGAGAATAGCTCGAGGGGAAACTTCTCGCGACTCTCGGTGGCTTCCCCGTCGAGCGGACCTCCGGCCAGGGGAGGCCTCGCGACCACCCTTCGGGCGCGCACCGACTCGTTTTCACCCGTTGCCTTTTTTCCTCCGAGTGCGTTGTTCTTTCTTTCTTCGAGGCGTACCCCGTTTTCAACGAATCCTTTGGCGTTTGATTTTCGCTTTTGTCAACGAACAAACTCAGCCCCGTGAAACACGAATAATCATCCGTAGCGACGAGTCTACCGCAAAAGCGGATTGACCCGGTACGCGCGTGTACGGGTTGCCGGCGGAAGGGTGCGCGCGACTCGTTCGACGGAGCCTTTTTCCGCGAGTGGGACGAGTATATCGGAGCGTGTACCCGTATCCACCGGTTTCCCCGATACCTAGATATTCTCGTATTTTTTACTTGAAAAAACAATTTTTTTTTATATCTCAACGCTGTAAAAGCGATTTAACGAACGAGGAGGGTGGTTTTCTTGAGAGCTCGTCGGACGCGCGCCGGACCGAAGCGAACTCGGCGGCTCTCGTATCATCAGCGGGGAAAAGACACGGTTGTTGTTTCATCGAGCGATTAAATTTGTTAAATTCTGGTTACTCGAGAGGCGCGCGCGCGGAGACGCCGAGCGAACCCTCGCGACTTTTATCCACGCCCCGCTCGGAACGTTGCTCCTCCTGTTTGCTACGGGTTACTCGAGGAATCGCTGCGGAATATTGTCGTTCCGTCTTTTTTCTTGTACGGTGGAACAACGTTGTTTCTCCTCGTTTGTATTTTCGATTGCGCGTTTAAGACCGTTTTTCGTTGGGTTTGTCTCGTTCGAGTTCGACGAAGCGTCGATCTCACGGATCGCGGCGACGGTGGGGTTCTCCTCGTCCGTCCGAATATGGCAAATCGGGGGCACGGGTTCCCGAAATACAACGCGTTTAAAAATAATTTGTTTCCTATCCATTTTCCGGGTTTCTCGTGTCATCGTTCCTCCCGCGTTTCGTTCCTCCGAGCCGGCTTTCCCACGAATTCGTGTCCCGGTGCGAGAGCGAGGGACCGAAAGATTCGTCGCTTTAAAAATAGACGCGCAACTTCGGCCCGTACCGACGGGTCGAACGACACCAGAATTTCAAAGAATACCTCTTCCGATTGATCGAACGATGCTTCGGCGTTGCGAGAATGGTACGCGCGTCGTTTCGTGGTAAAAAAAAAAAAAAAAAGATCAACTTTAAGGTTCCGAGAACGATTCGTTCGGCAACCCCTCTTTGATCTTAGCGGACCCACCCCTTCGACGCGGTTGCACGGACGAGTCTGTAGTTTTGACAATAGCTTCGCAGCAACGACCTCCGTCCCCGAGGAGGTTGCTCCGAATTGCGTACATCTTTTTTTTTCGGTTCTGCGTAAACTTTTCGTTTTATCAGCAATTTGTTGCTTATTTTTTTTTAGCGAATAATCGTTCGTTTCGATAAAACTTCGTAGTCCTTTCATAATTCGATGAAACGAAACATCCCTGCGTATTTACTTTCATAGCCAATGGAATATAGATTTTTAACATTTTCGGGCTTTTTTTTCTTTACCGGGGAAATTTTGTAAACGAAACCGTTTCGACGGGCGACTCTCTCACCGACGTTCCGTACAACCGTCGTCATTTTTAAACATTATATATAACCTCGTACGTACCAAAAAAAAAAAAAAAAAAAAAAAAAAAAAAAAAAAAAAAAAAAAAAAAAAAAAAAAAAAAAAAAAAAAAAAAAAAAAAAAAAAAAAAAAAAAATCGTCACAGGTCGCCAGAAGTTTTCCAACGAAATCGCCTCTTTCGGCCGGTAGAGCGTAAATATCCATAATTTTGATTCCGCTCGAGACGTTACTTTCGCTCAAAAAGTCTGTATCGAGACGAAGCAGCATCGTTCCGTATTAAAAATGTGATATTACGAAAATGGCAATTTTTGAACGAACGATTAGTGGAATATTCACCGATAAGTACGAATCGAGTATCGAGAAACGGTCGTATCGCTCGTCGAGCCCTCGTCGTACACCGGTCGAGCGATAATTATTCATAAATTACAACGGCGATTCACCGCTGATCGATCGCTCCTTCGCGAATGATCAAAAGAATGTGTATCTTTCCGACAACTTTCATAATTGGACGATGTTACTCGAGTCGTTCGGCCCGAGTTCACGGAAAACAACAACAGTCGCGGGAGGTTAACGACCTCGATGGAACACCGCACCGGTTTGCCCTTAACTACCGGGTTTCTTGCCACCAGCTCCCGTGACTCGATGAAAGACTGGTTCGAGAACACCGAGTCTACCGTACCCGCGATCAGGCTATTTTTCTACAATTTCTGTTGGTCGTCCGGTCGCCCGAGCGTCGGAAATGAAATCTCTTTGTCAATCGCTCGATGGATAACTTCGAGCTCGCTGCCCCGAGGATACGATCGCCGGTCTTCGTACAAGTTTCGATAATCGATTCGTCGTTTCAACCGACTATAACCCTTTTTTCCTGTTCAATCCTGTACGCGATCGTCGTCCAGAGGGCGAGTGAGACGAAGAGAGAGAGAGAGAGAGAGAGGGAGAGAAGGAACCGACAGCAACGAGTAGCCTTTCGTCATCGATCGACTCTGAGGTTTTTGGACGAGGCGTTCCGCGTAAAGCGAGAGACGAATCGCGCGGGTACTTTCTGGGAAAACACGCGCGCTCGGCTGCAACCGAGAACGGGACAACGCGCGACGAACGGCTATAATTGTACAAGCGCGTGTACAACGAGGCTAACCGGATCGATAAAAAGGAAACGTTATCGGCAACTTTTCGACGGCTGGCCGTCTTTCGACAGGGTACGGCGAGTCGACAAAGTTTACCAAGAGCCAAGAAATCTCGGATTCCTGGAAGCCCGAGAGCGGAAAAAAAGGTGATCCGTTGGTCGCCTCGTTCCTCGATATCTTATCCCGCGTGACCCCGCGAGTGCCTCGAGTGTTCCTTATCGCACCCGATTTACGATTCATCGCGAGAATTAACACCAAATTCCCCGATATCCCTCGAGACCGATCCACCAGTGTACGATAAGCGATAATTGGGTCGCGTCGGTTTCTCTCCGAACCACGATCGTTTCGTTGCGTTTCGCTTCCTTTTTACGCCGCGCGCCGACCGTTATCCGCATTCAGAAATAGCGTACTCGTTGACCCGACGCGTTCGTTACGAAATCTTCGAACGTTTGAGAATAAACACCGAGAACGAGCCATCGACGAGAGAGACGCACGAGTGCGATACTTTTTTCCCGTTTTTGGCGTTTTGTCCCTTTTGCCGCTCTTCGTCCGTCGTTCCGCGTCGGTCGTACGAATAATAGCCTCGCATTTTCGTTCGATCGCCGTTTCGACGAACGCCGAGTATCGAACGGACCCCTTCATCGATCGATACGATCGAAAACCCGAAAACTTCCTTATCTTTTCGTGTTTCTTTCGTCATTTTTGGTTCCTCGAGTAATGAAAAAAATCCTGCGCTCAAGAGTCGCGGTGGAGCAACGATCGACGAAAGACGAACGAAAAAAGAAACGTAACAACGATTCGGAATTGGAACGAGCTCGGATCGAAATTGTAATTATCGAGATCGCGATTCGAGTATCGCGCTTGTATCGTCCGAAAATATTATTTCAATAATAATTCGAGCGCGCTTCGAGCAAAGTACTCGCGGACACTTTTTCGAATTCACCCGAAAGACACTTTTTCCTTCCGACTCGATCCCTCGGTGCGCATCGATTGATTAGGATACGATAAAATTGAGCGGAGCGATCGGACGCGTACCTTCGTCGAGGCTGATAGAAACGGCGGTTATGGTCGCAAACGCGGCGAAAACTACGAACGTCGCTGTTCCTCTCGAGCTTGTCATTGTTCGCGACGCGGGGCGAGTCACCGAACGAACGATCCGATCGCGTTCGATCGACTAAAAAACACGTTTTTTTTTTTTTCAAACACACCGATGTAACGTAAAAACTAAACTGGCGTTGGGAAAGAACGTTCCGGAACGAACAAGCGACGAGGAAAGACCGGGTCGTTCGTTTCGCTGTCGCGCGGTGTTCGATCGAAAAATGGGGTGAAAATTGTCTCGCGTCCCGACGACGATCAGCGTCCACACTGGACCGCGGAAACTCACAGCCACGCGTTTTATACATCGCCCACGGATTTCTACTTTTCGATGAGGGACGCGCTCGCGCTTGTACGCGCGATCGGGGGAAGGAGACAAACGCGTGGACGGATGCGTACAAGCGGGAGCGAGAACGAGCGGGACGTGAGAGGTTCGAGGCTACCGTGACGACCCGAAATCAGGCTTGTTCGGTAACGCTCGTTTTCTACCAAGAGGAAAGACGATTCAACGATCGTTCGGGCCTGTGTTTCAGCGCGAAAAAACTAGAGTGGTTCGATTTCTACTGAATAATATTCGTTATCGAAGACCCTTTAAAATCGACAATAACGGCTCAAAGTTGACGCAACTTTTTCGCGGAGTCGGGTTGCAGTTGTCGAAAAGTTATAGACGATCTTTCGCGAAATCATTGTTTTTAATGATTTAAAGAAAAGCCGAGACGATAGGACGTCGGTCAAGATTACGATTGTTACACCGAATACACGTGTAACGGAGTCGGTTTACTACTATGATTCTTGTTGCAGGACACGGCGAACCTTGCTCTTCGATTTCAGTTGCAACGAACCGACCGCGATGTTTCGAATTCTTCGCTCTAACGTCTGGAAGGGACGCGCGCGTATATTTTTAGTTTCCCGTTTTATCGTCTACGCCGAGCGCCATTGTACGGGACGAGGGTAAAGGGAGGCAGCGCTGGAAATAGGACGAATCGAGGTGTCCGGGGCCCCCTTGGCCGATAGAAAAATCCGTATATTTAAAAACTAATAATCGAATCGAAAGTACGGGCCGGAACATTTTTATTTTTTTACGCAACGTCGGAAAGGGCTTTAAGAATAGCGCGAAGAAATTTCCGTTCGAAACGTTAAAAAATTGCGCCACTGTGGACGCCGCCGCGGAGGCCCTCCGCACGATGCTCACGGTCCTTGTCCGAGCTGCTGCTCGGTTGTGTCACGTTCGAAAAAAAAAAAAACACGAAACAAATCTGCTCATTCGTGGGTAGTTTCGCTACAACGTAGGGTAGCGGTTATTTTTCGACCATTTAAAAAATGAGGACGGTGAGCCGACGAAAGAAATTTGTATTTTTCACCGACATTTTGCGAGCAAAAATCATAATTTAAAAAAACTAATCGAGTTATCGGATTCGACCAGCGATTCCTGGGCCACAAACGTCGATCGATAGTCTTGGGTCTTTTTGAAAAAGCTCCTCGTACCGTTCGTGCTTCTTTTTTATTATACAGTTATGCGCACGGGTCGAACCGGACGGTCGACCGCGCGCAGCGGGTCAACCTTCCGGCCGAAAAATAACCGTGACTCGGCCAATTTTGCATTTTTCGATACGTACTATGGCTCAAATTGTTCGTAACGGTTAAGGATTTATTTTTAAAAAATTTAAGAATTACCTTTTGAGCTCCAAGGACGCACATGCGCGTCTGGTGAAAGCAATCGGTGTGGACGCTAAGGACGAATTTTGTCCACGGTGATCCTCGGCGTTTAGCCGCGCGCCGTCCGTACGTACCGCGTAGGCTGAGACTCGTTAAACCTCCAAGTGCCGAGGAATTGATACGACGCCTCGGTGTTCAGGAATAATTCGACACGCTTGTACAAACTTTACCGGGGTCATTTACGAGCCAACGATTGAATTTGTCGAGTCACGGATTACAATGAAGAAACGAGTAACGAAGCTTTGGATATGCGAATCGGAATTTTAAAGAACCATCCGCGGCTTAGATTCGTCGGTTGCGTCGATAGTTGTGTTCGCTATTGACCGGACGGCGTTTGCAAGAGCTCGGTCGTCGCTCGCGCCGAGGGCACCCGCCACCAGCAAATTAGAAAGCTACTATTCTCCCAAACGGATTGGGAACCGATTGGGACGAGATTCGTCGTGCGCGTTCGGAACGTTGGCCACGGTCCGTCTGACAAACGGTTTTTCCAAATATTTTCAAAAATGTACAACACTTTCAGCCGCCATCCGTCCGGAAGGGAATGCGCCTCCGTCCGTTCCGGAAGGTGCATCGTTGCGCGTACGATCCTGCCACTTTTTGCGTGGGAAGATCGTACACGACGGGACATGATTCCCCGTCGCGTGTATCGCGCGGCGAGCAGCTGCCGGTTCGCCGCGCTCACCCGATGTCGCGTTACCGACTCGTTTAACGTCCTTAGCGAGCGCAACCTTTCTTGGTTTGTGAACCGTATTCGGAACCCTGGCGTCGATACGCCGGATCGCTCCAGGTCCAAAGTACTCTCTTTCTAAGAGCGAGCGCAAATTCTCGAAGAATTTCGATACGTTATGGCGGTTGAAACTAGTTTATCCGCTTCGACCGAGAACCTCGGGCACTCGCGGATATAATTGCGCGTTTCTCCGCAGAACCCGTAAAACCGATCAGCCTCTTCTTCATCGTTAAAATCCCTAGATCGCGCGTAGTCGGGTTCGTACGAAAGATCAACATCGGGCCGTTCCTTTTCTTTTCTGGTATATATTTTTTAAGTCGTTGAAGGAATGTCGAAAGACTCGGCGGTACCTTTGATAGTATTGTCCCACGACGCGCGTTTATCCGCTGCTTTGAGCTCGTCTTTGTCAAATGATTTGCGTTTCTTAACGCCGTCCCTCGGTTTGTACTTCCTTGGCGTTTTCCTTGCACCCAAAACTAAAACTGTCGGTAGTTTTTAACGTAATATGGCACCCCTTGTCGTAGGATCGAGCGTAACCGCGCCCGCCGTGATCAAACGTACCCCGGGACGACTTATTCTTTTAAATTATTTTTTCATAATCAAAATAAGGTGTTACTTAAAGAGAAAAGCCATCTACGTTCACTACTCTTACCGACCGATCCCTGAAGAGTCGCATCACCAAATTTCTATATCTCTATGGATCCTTCTCCCGGAATAAATCCCTGTGCTAATTGACTCTTTGTAAAAGACTTCCCTCCGCAGATTAGTCTCCCGACAAAATCCATAGCAATCGGATCGAATTCTCCCGTCAGAATCCGTACCGATCGCATCAACGGCTCCCGACGTCATCCATCGAATCCAAATTCTTAGTCCCTTATGAATTCAACTCCGTTATCGATTCATGCGCCAAGTCAACGCGATTATTGTACGAACTCTACCTCTAAGTATCGATGCGTCACGAATTTGTAAACTCCCTTAAAAATCTCCCGCGTGTAAATTCGGCGTGATAATTTCTTTGTTTTAATCCACGAATCACCAAATTCAATCAGTAGCCCGTAATAAACCTTATTTAAGCTTATTCAGGTCTGTCGAATTATTCCGTAATGACGAGCCCTCGTATAAATTCCTCAATTACATCCCATTCACGGCACTATCCCTTTTTACTCTCGTCCTGAGCTGCTGCGCTGGGCTTAAAAGAGGAGTACCGCGCGTATATGGTATATCGCCGCGTCTCCTCGGGCCGTGACGAAAGGAATCGAATCGCGATCGTTTGTTTAAACTACTTTCGCAAAATCGAAAATTTTCATAAATCGTAATTACTGTTGATGATTAATCGATCGAACGTAATCGATCGTAGTCGATCGCAAAATTTCACCGCTCTTCTGTAGAACGAGGCTCCTTGACGTTCTCTGTTGTTGAAAAAATTCGTTCCTTGCCAAGATATGTACCGGCAGAGAGCAATTTCTTTTGCACAGTGAATATAAGGTCGTCAAATATCTCCCTTCCGCTTTTTTGCTCTTTATTCAATGCTTTATCAAAAGTGCTACAGTGATCGGATTTAGTTCAAATATGCGCCGTTTTGTTCGATAATCCGTTTCCATCTAAACGGCAACTTCGTAATACCTCCCCTCGTAGAAGCCCCCCTCCTTATTCGCGAAGAACCCGGACAGCCACTTTTCACAAACCTCTTTTGAGTTCAACTTTGCACCACCAAGGGCGTTCGCCGTCGACAGGAACGGGTGGTAATCACTTGGCGCTGTGTCCGGGCTGTACGGTGGATCCGATGAAAACCTCCCATCCAAGCTCCCGTAGCTTCTGACGAGTCATCAACGAAGCGTGTGGTCCGGCGTTGCGGTCCGGTGGAACACTACACCCTTCCTATTGGCCAATTCTGGACGCTTCTGGTCGATCGCCCGCTTCGAGCGGTCCAGTTGTTCGCGGTAGGTGGTGGAATTAAGCGTCTGGCCATACGGGAGCGGCTCATACTGGACGATTCCCTTCCAATCCCGCCAACACACAGAGCAAAACCTTTCCGGTCGTCAACCCCGGCTTGGCCACTGTTCGGGACGATTCACCACCGGCCTTCGACCACGACCGTTTTCGCTAGATATTGTCGCGTGTGATCCATTTTTCGTCGCCAGTCACCATCCGCTTCAACGATGGGTCGAGTTCGTTCCGTTTCAGCGGCATATCGCAGGCGTTGATTCGGTCCGGAAGGTTTTTTTTGCGTCGAATCATGCGGCACCCGAACATCAAGCTTTTTTTTCTATCCACCCTTCTGCGGATGGTTTACAATGGTTCGGTGACTAACTCCCATCTCCTGGGCGATGTCGCGAGACGCCACGTGCCGGTTCTAACTCGATGTTTTCTATGATTTGATCGGTATTCGTCGCGATAGGTCTTCCGCCGGTTGGCTTATCCATGGTATCGTTTTCACCGGCTCTGAATCGTCGAAACCATTCCTCCGCGGTTCGAAGGAATGGTTTGGAATTATTGCAGGAATAATTGCAGAAGTCTCGGTGGAACGAGACTTCTGCGATAATTATTGTTAAAAAAAAAAAATTCGATTCTGCGAAAAACCCGCCGAAGATGAATCCCGGCAGAGAAAACCAATCATTGTCGTCTTTTCTTTGACAGTAATTGAAAAAATATCACCGCTCTTCTACAGACCGAGAGTCTTGGGATCATTATTGCTTAAAAAATTCGATCCTTGAAGAAACTTGCCGAAGATACGTCCCGACAAAGAGATACAACGCTAACCCTTTTTTTGTTGTAGTTATTATAAAATGTTGCTGCTTCCAATCTCTCGCCATTATTACGGCTAAACCAAATCTCGAGAAATTGGCTGTGATCGTCATTTGGATCGCCTTTAGTTGTAGAAATTTGACAGCCGTGACGACGCATGATGGTTGTCGAGAAAAGATGTCGATGCGAGCGGATTTCTTGCGACAATGCGGATACCGCTTTTCCGCCGAGCGAGACCGTACTCCCAAGCGTACGTCCCTTGCTAAAGCAACGTGCCTGCGTGTGTTGACTATTACGTACTACTTTATTCACGCAATTATTTTATACATTACGTATATATGGATGTACGTATCGGTCACACCCATGCATACGCGTGTGTGTTACGACCGAGCCGTGGCGTCCTCGTACCGCGGTCGTTGCCACTCGCACGTACACACACGCGCGTACGCGCGTGCTCAGCGATCGGCAGTTCTTCCGATCTTCTCGACTCTTCGTCCGAAGAGTCGGGGCACTCGAGCCGCGTTCGCGAGCGCTGCGCCGTCCGTCGGTGGTGACTCCCGGCTCAAAAACAACAAAATTGTCACTACCAACGTAACGCGTCGAGATAACTCCGGTGCGTTCCGTGTCCTTGACGAGAGCCTTCGCTGGTCCCCTGATGCGCTTGCCGGTGGAGTGCTCGAAGATACGCGTACAAAATTTTATAACGACGCGGCGCGGACCGATAATGGAACTTCACGGATTTAAATACGCGTTGAGATTCGTGGAGTTTGTACGATAATTGTGTTAAGGGATATCGTTTCAGTGTGAAATTTTCAAAAAATCGTTTCGTTTTCATTGCCGTATGGTATACACTGTTCTAACGATTCTCTCAAATTTTTCAATCGAAATTCAAATTATTACGGTCGCTGCATCGTTTCTTGTAGAAAGGGAACGGAGCGCGATCACGCGGAGCTATAATCTTTAAACGCGTTTTCCTACGAATGGTGTTTTTCAAAACAGTGTCCACTCCAAAAGGAAGAATTTTGAAGATATCTATTTCTTATTTTGAGAGAACATTTTTAACGCCGTGCTCTATCGCGCTATGGAAGCCTTTTTTTCTTTGAAATGTTTCTATTTTTTTTTTAAACTGTCGAAAAATAGTGCCAGATTCGATACTTTTTGTTCATTCCGCTGACGTTTTGTCAATTAAAAAAAAACCTCCGTCGCGCGATGGCGACATTCCTAATGATTCATAATCTTTTTAAAATTTTGGTTTCACATCGAAATTGCGGCTGCATACGTGGACATCGTACAGAACCTTTTTTTTTAACGCGTCGTTTCAACAATTTATTTAATGATTACATACTGAACAAATGAACGTAAACAAATTATTTTTTATTCAGTATGAATGTATTTATTTATGAATAGAAAAACAGATCGACGAGTTTGTTACAACGTTTAAAGAAAATCGCGGAAATCAGTGATTTATCGAAGGGCCACACCGAGACGATTCCTTGATACCTCGTGTGTGCCGTGAATTCTGTGGAAAAAATGTTTATATAATAAACGCGGTACGACTGTTGCATAAGAATATTTTAAGTAATAATTTTGTAGTACTTTTGTAAGGGCCAGACGCAAGCGTTTGCAAAATTGTCTTCTTCGGATATGTCAACCTTTTGTAACAATAAATTGATAATAATAAAAATACCAATAATACCATACAATTGGGAAAGTCGTTTTGAAGATGGCCCTCCAACTCCGGACAGTTCGTCGCGTTGTATCGACAACAACTGAGTTAGTGCGGCGACTGCTCTTCGGTCACCCGAGAAGACGCGGGGGGGGGGGGGACGCGTGGCTCGAGAAACCACGTCACTCTCGGGCTACACGAAATTATCTTTTGGTGAAAGACGTACACGTTCATCCATGGGCACCCAGTCCGCATCTTCTCGTTGATTATTGATGTCAAGGCCCGCATCGAGCGCAACGCGGCTGGAGGAGGGTAAGACGGTGCTGATAATCAAAAAAGGGCATCCGTCTCGTTTGGAAAACTACCACACGAAAATGTGAATGCTCTCTGTAACATTCGTAGTAATGTACCATACGAGCGTGTTTCATGCGCAATCGATCCTGCTTGACGGGAGACACACGAACAAGGGGGATACCGGCTGTTAGGTTGCGAGGAGAATCTGACGCCTCGCGTGGGACGCGGTCTACCATAAGTGTAACTTCTCAGTGGGTCGGGCGGACTACCGCGAGGCGTTCGTTGCATTCGACGCGGTTCGCTGCAACGATTAACGAAGATAGCGCGGCTCGACCAGGGCGGTGGGCTACGAAAGAGACGAGTGAGTCCCACGGCGAACCATGGATAATAATACCAAGAATTCTGCGTTGTATACCGGACGACGCGAGGAGCCTCTCACCAACAAACTTCGAGCCACGATCATTTATACGTAACATAAACTTCGGAGCGTCCGCGAGATCAAAGACATCCGGTCTCTTTTTTCGTAATCCCGTATATAAGACCCGATATTAGCCACCGTCGTGGTTATAAATTCGCCCGTGTTTGAATCTCGAGTATCGAACTCGCGAACGCCAAAAGTCGACGCAAAGGTTCCTCCACCCTCTGATGTAATCCATTCCATACAAGGAACGAACGAAGCCGACTCTCCCAACCAAAGATACGTACGTAGAATCGTACTTCCTCGCGACCGATCGTATTAACCAATTCTTACCGACAGTCCCAACCGACCAATCCTTAAAGTACCTCCTTAAAGTACTCACCAAATTTCCATCTCTCTACAGTTCTTTCTCCCACGATCAATCCCTTCCAAATTTGCTCGTTGAGAAAGACTTCCTTCCGTAGATCAGTCTCCCGACAATATCCACGGAAATAAGATCGATAACCTCTCGACTAATCCCTCTCGCGTTCGGATCGTCTCCCGACTAATTCCGCGACGATCGGATAGAAGTTTTCCGACTGAATCCTTAGCAATCGGATCGACGTCTCCCGACGTCATCCATCGAATCCAAATTATTAGTCTCGTTGAATTTCAATTCTTTTATCGATTCATACACGAAGTCAACGCGATTATTGTACGAACTGTGCGCGTACCAACGCGCGTTCACACATCCGTAACTCTCTCAAAATCTCGCGCGTGTATACTCAACTCCGCTGTCAGCGAACGCCCTCGTTTATACGAGCGACAACCGAACACTCGCGAGCGTCATCCGATCCGTAGCGAGCGCACACGTATACACAACTATCGACACGAGTGAAAAATTTCATTCACGGCACTACCCCTTTTTACCCTCGCCCCGAGCTATTGCGTCGGTCGTAGGGTCAAAAGAGGGACCACGCGCGTATACGTCCACGTCCTCTCGGAACGTGACAAGTGACGATCATTCGGAGAGATTCCCTCGGCCTCCTTTTATTTTGCGTCTCGCTATTACCCCTTAGCGTCGTCTCGTGGTCAGAGCATAGGTAGAGGTCAAGAGCTCAAGGTCGTTTTGAACATCGTACCGACGTACACACGTGCCGCTGGTAAAGACTTCGGGTTGGACCGGTACGCTGTTCTTCATATTGGGATAGCCAGGAGGGTATCGCGGCGGATGTCTGCCGCATTGACGCTGGTGTCTTTAATCCCCCCCCCCCCCCGCACCGGAGGTTCTTTTTCGTTGCATCGATCAGCGTTCCCCGCAACGCTGAGGCTCCCAAGGGGCTCCTCCGCAGCAAGTACGCGTCGTTTCTCGTACCGATCTGGAAATCAAATCTGTTTGGGAAAAATAAGAACACTGCCGAGTCAAATCTCTTTGGGAAAAATAAGAGCACCGAACGCACGCTCGCCATCCCGACCGTTCTCCGCTCATTCGGTATTGTCAAATGGTGCGGAGTTGAACGCGAACACCTGGACATCGGAACGCGTGATACAACGAACATCCGGAGAGGCTTACACCCAGGCTTTTCCGGGGCGCGATCATACAACCCGGATGACGGGGACTTTTGGAATTTGAGTGCCTTCATGGCCGCGTAGTCCTCGATACAGCGAGCAACCTAATTACGAGCTTGGAATGCCTTTGGAAATTATGCACGGGCATAAGTTCTATGGACTTGGAGGTTTTTTCGCGGCCGGGGACGCTTGGCTCGGAATTCCGCCGATCGTGGTGCGGTGCCTCGCTCGTTGAGTCGGTAACTCTGCTACTCGAGACCCGGTGTCGGCGGACAATCAGGGCTACCGAGGAGCCATCCTGACTCGGCTGCGCAAGGACGGAAACCCAAAACCGTAAACCATCGTAGCCGCGTTACGATACGAATACCGCGCTTTGTAAGAAAGCGACGGGGACGTTAACGCGTTGACCGTCGCGTTTGCTATCGGCACGCGTGGTCTCCGGGTGTATCCATCGTCGTAACGCCGCCCTGAGGGTATTACCGTCTACGGGAAGCTTATGGGAAAGATCGGAAAACCGTGCTACCTTATTTGCGAGCGAGAGAGTCAAGATTTTGATTCCAAAGCGATACGCGTTATCGAGTTCTCAGCTCCGGCCGAGGCGAATCGAGTTCGCGAAAGGAAGACGAGAAGCGGCTCAACTATCAACCGCTTCTTGTCGAGTTACGTCGGTTACAACGGACCTTCGAGGCGACTGTCATCGTCTTTGTTATCCATGCGCTCGCGGATACGCGAGATTCTTTAGTGTCGGGTCTTGCCGGCACACCGATAAGCAAAACCAATGTCCGGTTGCTAGCCGCTCGGCTGCAGAAGGCGGATCCCTCCGTTTACTCGTGTAACAATATCGTGGACTGTGGTAATCGCTTACCCTCTGGTTCGAAGGAGCGGGGTTATCTCGGAGCGATTGTCGAACTTACGCGGTGTCCACTGGCCGCGGTGGTTCGGGTATCGACGGAGCTCTCGACTCTCACCCAGACACGTTCCGCCTATCGGGGCCGGGTCGCCCCCCCCCCCCCCCCTAGAAGCTGAGGAAACGCGTTCTTCGGAGCAATAAAATCCACTGTAACAATAATAAGCAATAACAGTAGGAACAGCCTCCGTACAAGACTCATCGACTCCACGAACGAAACAGTAAAAATTGTTTCTAGACGATATCCGCGCGTTTTATTCAACAATCAAACACCATAAATACATTATACAAGATTTCACAATTATTATCGTAATTCGAATCGTATAACAGATTCGACGTTCCGAAACGTTTTCCGAAACAAATAGTGCTTGTCGCGATATCCTTCCTTCGAACCTTTGCGTCTGACATTTTTGTTATCAATAATGGGTAAAAATTGACAATCGCGAGCCAATTTTCGCTACGCGTAATTTCGAACGAACGAAAGCGATGATTCGATCAAAGTGGAAATCCATCTATAACGCGCGATATAACCTACCGCGTTAAAATCTGATCTAATTGAAACTAGCGAGTAAGGTACACGACACGTGCATAAATATACATAAATTTCACTTATCTGCGTATTGTTCGAGCCTCGGATCCTCGAACGAAATATAAAAATGAAAAAACCTACCAAGACCTTAACCTAACCGACGTTACAGAAATTGAACGCGCGAAACTGTTATCGGACGTAACGATAATAATGAATAAAATAACTAGTAAGCTTTTGTAATAACTATCGCGGACCTCTCAACGAAGCGTCACGATGATATTCGTAATCGTAACGATCGTAACGTTACGCTTCATTCGCACACCTCGTCGAAGATTCTTTCGCCGTCGCGCTTTTAATCGTTTACCGTTTTTTGAAAAATCATGAAACAAAGAATCTTAATTTTTAACAATACACGGCGTTTTTATGAAGCGGTCCATGCGTAACAAAGGGTGCCAACCGAAAAGACGCTGGTTCAGCCGTGGAGTCAAAGTTCTCTGGAAGTTTGCACATTCATGGTTGGTTCCGCACCGTCTTGTTACAGGAACTCCACATTTATTGAATTTGAGTACGCGTTATCGGAACCGACCGCGACACGCGTTGTATCTCGACGGTTTATCGAAAAATAATGAAAAATTGCCACGATCGAGCGCCGCCTCGATTACGCACGGACCGAAGTTAACTACGTTTCGCGCGGCTCGGCGAATCGTTTCGGTTCGTCATTAACGGACGCGAGTAACACGGATGCACGGACTACGGACGACAGTGTTCGTACGTATTCGTAAACCGATGGACGATCGACGCTTGTCTCGAAACATACGTAGGAACTATACGAATCACCCACGCGTGACCTCTGAAATTTACGTTTTTTTCCGATGAGAATTCCGTCGATTCGCTCGACAATCGCTTTTTTTTAAACGAAAACGTTGTTTTTCCAGCATCAAGTTGTCACGACGATAAGACCGAGCGCCACGACGGGCTTTTTTCTTTTGAGAAATAATTACAAAGATAATAGGAATTAACGCGCACCGTCATAAAAATTCACACTTTCGCTATGGACATTGGCAATTCTGACGTCGCAACGCCACGCGCCGAAGAATCGAAAATTCAACGACTCGCGCACCCGAGTATAAATAAACACCCGACACCTGACGGGGACGTGCGTACGGAAAGATCGCGAAAGCTTCCAAAGAGCCGCAAATTATTGCGTCTTTGGTGTTAGATTTGTAAAATAATATTTATGAACACTAATCTCAATAGTTTACGAGTCACGAACGTTTCAACGAGGACGGAGTTTCCGAGTTATTCCGGTTCTCGATTCAGAGTTGCCGAAACCTACGGGCTGGACGATCCATCCTCGGTGCTTGTCGTTTACGCTCCAAGAAGAACTACTCGATAATTACGAGTGAGCCAAGAAAATAATGAAACAACGATACGTTTGGAAGAGGGCGTTGCGCGAGTAGCCGAAGGATACGACGAGTCGGCTCGAACCAAACCCGTATACGGGTAGCTCGCTCGTACACCCGACACACGGCGACGTCACAAAGTGTCGCTCGAGCGACCTCGGAACCGTTCGCCGCGTTTTCGCGCAGCCGAATGAAACGAACATTCCGAAAAAGCTATACCTTTGTTGTCGCGAAGAAATGCTCGTTAAAAAACAAATAAAACGATAATGCTCGATCCTCGCGACGACGGAAAAACAATAAATTTGACGATTGATCGAAACACGGTAGAACCGCGGTACATCGGCTTTGAGAGTAAGGTCCGGTGTTGTCCGTCGCAAAGCCTGCTACGAAGATAGCACGGGTGGAAATAAAGCGGTCGATGCCCGATTGTACCGAGAATTTCTACGCAAGCTGATACGCGTAGGCGCGGCGAGCGCGCAAAGACAATAATTGCCGGAAGACGTAAGAACGGAGAGACCCTCGTCGATTCGATTCTTTCGTCGTTTGGATTAATAAGAGGCGTCGTGTCGCTGGAACAGTGAAAGAGTGAATATTCCGCTCGTCATCACTCGACGAGCCTTACCGATAGGGAAAGGGGTGTGACGCGTGTCTCAATGGTGGGCACCCGCGCAGCTTTCTAAAATGAGATTACATGTTTCGTGTTCTCAGGCTTACTCCCTGCTTATCGGTTGTATCAGGTATACTCGAAGACCCTCGAACATCGGGTTGGAACCGTAAGTGAGGCGACGCTACGAAGCAAGCTTGCGGTGGGGCCGAACCAACCAACCGCTAAAGGTAGAACCCGCGTCCTCGGAATCATCGTTTTTACGAGTCCTTTTATTCGAATCGATCAACGGTATAAACTTTTTCTTGACGAACAATGGTCGAGTATGTTTCACCGGAGAGAGAGAGAGAGAGAGAGAGAGTGAGAGCGGCCAAAAGCTAAAGTAGTCTTTTTCACGCGCGACGATGCAACGGTTACTTCCCGGAATCTCCGTTCCAGCGTTAACGAGTTAACGAGTGAAAAATAAGGAACCGTCGTCCGAGGGAATTCTCGTCTGATTCGCACTGTCGCTACGAAACGTTACATTTTTGTTCGCGATCGCTCCACGCGTGGATTCGCGCTACACGTTGCTCAACAGATGCCAGCGTTTCTCCGGGATCGTTTCCGGAGATCCACAGGGCCTGTATTTATGACGGAGTTCGAAGGACTTTGATTCACCCACCTGATTGTTGCGGCGGATGTTGAAAGCCCCGTACACGATTGGATTCATACAGGAATTCGCACAGGCGAATATAAAAAGCGCCTTTTGAATGCGCACGTCGACTTGCTTCGCCGAGTAGGGATCGGTCAAGTACCTGTCGCGATACGAACAGTTATCACCGTGAATACGACGTCGACCGATCGAGATTATCCTTCGTTGTTACTTATTCCGAAGAATTTTTTTCAAAAACGGACGAACGCGTTTTTCACTTTTTTTTGTTTCAATGAATTTTCACGGTCCGCTTCGAATTGTCAGAGACGCGTCGCGGGTGCATCTCCCGAAAACTATGACCGTAGAAGCGTGAACTTTGCACCGACTCGAACCGTCGCGATCTATCGGTAAAACGCGTCGATTCTTCGGGAGAACGTTTGAGAAGTAATCGAGAGCTCAACGGGCGTCGATTACTCACCAGACACTCATCGTGTAGTAGGGCGTCCAGCAGACGAAAAATACAACCACGATGATAATGGTCATCTTGAGGGTCCGTATTTTGGCTCGACCGAGAAAACCGAGCGACGAACGACGGATTCTGTCTGCAATCGTACAAATTTCTCTTTAATCGAATCAATCGTTCGATAACTGCCGTGATATTATTGTCTCGATCGTACGGTCCGTCGAAAGGAGCGTTCGGCTCGCGACGGTTTCGTTCGAAAACTCACCGGCCACCGAATCCCGGGAACGTCTGTAGATCTCTAGAAGGATGCTGGAGTACGTGTATACGATGACGATCAGCGGCAAACAGTACATCAGCACCATTCCGAACAAAAAATATATCAATTCCTGACTGTCGTTGCCAAAGGCGTTGTAGGTCAAGCATTGCTCGTAGGTTGGGTCTTCCGGATGTACCTTCACGTGGAACACGACCGTCTGCGAACGACCGGCTCGGTTGAATCGTCAGTTTTTTTACTCGGTGAAAACGCGCGAATCTCGACGACGGGTCGATCGGCTCGAACCAACGGATTCCGCCCGATCAAAAGTGTGTTTAAAAAGCTATCGCGGATTTCGAATTGTTCCCCGTCGAGGGGAACGAAAAATAAGGAAGAAACGAAACGAACGAGACATCGGAAGATCCGTTTCCGTTTGAGCCGATCGCGAACAAAGGGCACATCCGAGGGAGTTTTCGAAGCCTCGCTCGCTTCGATCGCGGATCGTTTCGCGCGGGAGGCGAGGAAAAAGGACTCACTTGGGGCGCCGAGCAGAGTACGGCGGCTGACCAAGCTCCGACGAGCATCAGTTTGCCCCGTCGATCGGTGTCCATCAGGTGCAACGGTCTCAGCACGGCGTAATACCTCGATCGAAGGTAACAAAAAACGTCGAATTATTGAACGTTCGGCCAATCGGGACGAGCAGCGAGAGCGTTTCGACGAAACGCGTCGTTCGACCGAGCGATTCGAGATTGCTCACCTGTCCACGCTTATGCAGACGAGGACGAACGAGGACAAGAATATTCCGAATATTCGAAAAAACGCCATTATACGACACATCGCGTCCCCCGCTCTCCAAGATACCGTCGCCGCCCACGCAATTTCGAGGGGCATAGTCAGCAGCGTTACCTACGACAGATTTCGATCGCGTCGTGTATCTTCGGAGCGTCGGTTTCGTTCGGATCGAGCCGAACGGATTCTTTCCGTTTTATCGGATCGCGACGTTTCTCGTCTCGCTCGTCCGTTTTCGGAAGCCGTTCGCCGCTGTACGCTTCGAGGTTCGATTCGGCCCGTCACCCGCGAATCGAGAACCTTCGCCGGCTCGTCGAGCGGTTTCCTTCGTTACCGAGCGATATTAACAACGACCGTGCCGGATCGGCCACCGCTCGTCGCGAACGAGGCGATCCCCGTTATCGATGGCGTATCTTTTCAGAGTCACCGTTCGGCCCTCTCGCGTTAACGCTCGATCGTGGAACTCGCTTCGATCGCGATACGGACTCTCGATCGTTGATCCACGATCGCGACTGATCGAACCGCGAACCGCGAACCGCGAACCGCGAACCGCGAACCGCGCGCCGACCAAACGTCGTCCGACCGAACTTTCGTCGAACCGTCTCGAAGGTAGCAGCGATTGTTAAGAGAGTACCGTTAATTGCCATGACCGATAATGATAATTACCATCAAATCCGCTATCGCGAGGTGTACAAGCATCGCGTTGATCCTCGATCGATTCGTGCGTCGTTTTTTATTTATCAGAACTAAAACGGTCGTGTTCCCAGCGATCGATATTACCATGAGGACGCTGTACGTGACGACGCTCACCAGATGACCCTCGTTGAAACGCATGTCCGACGAACGCTCGAAAATACTCGTGACATTGGCGGCCTCGGTGGCGGTGACCGTCCCGTTGGACATCCTAGCGACGCGAATCCTCGATCGACGAACGCTATTTTTATTCTCCCACGCGATTATTCCTGTTTACGCAAAGATTTTATTTCACATCCCGCGTCTACGGCCGTCGAAGCCCTGCGCGATCGGCCTGCGGACCCTTCCCTCGGAACAAAGTCCCCCTCCCCCCACACGGGAGTTGCGTTCTTACCGGAGCTTCGAATCGACGCTCCTCCCGACGACCGACTCTCTTTTCGTCGTTCGGACCTCCGAAAGCTCAATAATCCGATAGGACGGGTCGGACGAATCGACCGTTAATTTTTTACGCGAAAAGTGCGATCGATCGAAGCGAGAAACGCGACTCGAGCCAATCGTTGACTAAAGAACGACGGGAGGTTTTCGGTACCGGTGGCTCGTGGGATCTTGAGCTACGCGGCACCGCGTTTGTCGAGGGCACGGGCGAATCGTGGAAAACCCGTGGCGCCGCCTAACGCGGTCTCGCGCTGCTCGACGGTCCACGGATGACCGGTCACGGCTCCGACCGTTCGTTGTCGCGCGCAAAGCGGTTTTACTCGCCGAACGAAAACTCGAGCGCGCTCGGTCGCGGGTCCCGGTTCCTAGACCCGGCCCGCGTATACCCGATCATTAACGGGGGAAATAGGCTCGGATCTTTCGAAAAATCCATTTTTTTATTTCACAAGTCATTGGCGAAACTATCGGAAAATGTGTTCCGAAAATGTTTTGTGAAATTTTCGACTCGCTCTATCGTTACGAGCCTTTAAATCGAGTGGCTGTCCGTCAGGCCCCGAGCGCGCCGCATCCATAACCGAGCTCTCGCTCGGGCATCCGTTTACCGCTTACTCGCTTCTTCGGACGCGGTTTTTTTCAAACGACCTCTTTTAAACTCGCGCGCGCGCCAGTTTCAAATGTTTTCGACCGATCGTTTTGATACTGGCGTTTGCTTTCTTCGTAGTATTTCGCTCTGTATCAACCTAAAATCGGAATATCATTATTATTGCATTTTTTGCAGAAAAAGTTGCAACGAGCGGCAAAAAACATGCTTCTTTGCTTCGATCCCTGGAAAAAATTCAATTTCCAATTTTTGCGACAGCATTTGGATTCGGGTACAAGGGAGACGCGTAATAAAAGTAAATTCCAATCTCGTTTTATTTCGGATGAAAATTGCGGCTTCCGGAATTTACGCGAAACGCTGAGTCTGATTGTGACACGCGATACGGGGTTGCTAACGCCTTCGGCGTTTTTCAAGGAAATTCTTCAAAAGTTGTTTCGTATACGTATACTTGAATGCATCTTCTATAAAATACTCTCAAAGTTTCGATAAATTATATTCATTTTTTATACCATCAAAAAATCCATGCGAATCATTGAGAAAACGCTGTTCTAACCCTATCCCCCCCTAAAGGAACGGTCAACGTTTCAAACTGAAATGTCCCTGTCGTGTTTTAAAATTGGTTCAATTTTTATTAACGATGGTTCTAAGCTTTTGAGTTTGGTAGCTGCTGGGCCGTGTCGCCGACGCTTCGACAAGTAGCTCGGAACGTTTCCAGATTTTCGAGAGCCTGGAAACCTCCGCGAACCCGAGCGTTCCCCAGAAGACCCGGTGGGTGTACACGCCCCGCTACGAATATATATTTTTTTATTGAGAACTTTCCGTCTTAATACTCAACGGTAACGGCACAAATGCAGTATTGGTATTGTCGATTGGACATTTTACCGCAACGTCGATTGAAACATCGGGCACTTTTTTCCTTCCCGGCGGACGAGGCGGAACGCGATAAATTATTTCTACTCGAATGAATAAACATTTTCGAATGGAAAAATTCAAGAATAAACAGTCTCCGGAACTCGCGCGTACGCTCCTCTTTTTGTTATTAATGAAAAAATAAAAAAATAAACGAACGGAACAAAGGTATCGCCTTGTGGGTCAAACGGGTAAAAACGGATTAACGGACAAACGCTGAAACTCAAAAGTGATACGCGAACGCTATCGCCGCGATAAATATTTACGCGTTCTCTCGCGTTTGTTTAAGGACTCCCCGGAGTCCCGCGCGGCGCGTATACCTATCGACGCGTCACGAGGGTATAGAGATCGAACGCGCAATTTCCCGACTCGTGTACTCGGAAAATCCGGAAATAACGGTCCGAATTAAATAAGCTCGTTGATAACGAACGAGGTATCGATCACGCGTATCATTCCCGCCTCATCCGACGATCCGTCTTATTTATCTTGCAAACTCATTCGCAAACGTTATCGCATTTTTCGGATTAAAATCCGCGTGCTCCTTGTCTCTCGATTGAATACGAGACGATCGTGACGTTTATTTTATGAAAACGCCGAGTCTATTGTTCGAGTCATCCGTTGTTCCAGCAATTACGCATTATTGTCGTTGTCCAACCGAAATGTTTGTTCCTTTTATCACGGATGTATCGTTGTTTCTTGTGACGCGTGTGTACGGGGCGTTCCGTGCCGACTCGACGATTCGACCCCTGCTTTTTTACGTTGTTGCATCATCTCTGAGAGGCACGCGACTATTTTTCCACATTTTTTTTAACCTTTCGACTTCACCGAATCGTTTGTTAAATTAACGCCCAAATTTAGATATCGGCAAAGTCACAAAAATCCTGCGTCACGCGTCAAACACTGTCAGCGTTGAGACGCTAATTTACCAAATTTTCCTGCCAACGAGGACCAACTCCCGCTAACGGAAGGCCAATGAGCCATGCCCAAAATTCAAAGAAAAAAGATTCTAAAAAAATTTCAAGAAATCCAACACCCAAAACTGTACGTAATCGGGATGCCCCCGAACAAGGGACCACGGCGTAGCTAAACGGCGCCAAGCTACACACGCGGAAAGGTCTTTCGTCCAGATTCTTTTTAACCTGAACGTGTGAAACGAAAACCTTGGAATACAATAATAACAACGCGTATTAAAAAAAAAAATTTCTTTTTAAGCGAGCGTAGTGGGCGCGCTTTTCGTTTGGCCAACGTGCGTTTTTTTTTTTTGCTAAAAAAATGAAAAAAAGAAAATTTGTTTAATAGAATCGATAGTTCACAAAACACAAAAATTCTGGTCAATTGTACACGATGCCGTGTAATTTCGTTCCTCTTTAACTTTTGTAATTCCACCTCTTTAATTGTTTTTCGAAAAAAGCGCGTTGCGTGCCAAACGAAAAGCGCGCCGACTTTTTTTCGACGCTCACGGTCTTTGATACGTGACACAGGATTTTTGTGATTTCTTTCCGATTTTTAAATTTGGCCGTGAATTTTTTTGTTTAAAAAGATATCGCCGAGTCGCATCGTTCCGAGAGAATCTGAAAAAAATCTCGAGTGCCCTTCGAAGATAGTGAAGTAACATGAGAAATCGCGGGTCAAACGCCCCGTGTATTAATATCCTATATAAAATGTATATCAATTTTCCAACAACTTGGTCATTCCGATCGATAGAACGGACATTTTTAATACGAAAAATAGGCACTCGGATATGTTTACGGATCGATCGAAAGATAATCAATCGAGCTTTTGAAACTACGAGTCTTTGCAATATCACGTGATTACGTGTATTAAAAAAAAAAACTGCGTTCCATTGTTTCCCAGTTTTACACGGTCAACGCTATAATTTCGAACCAAGGGACAACACTTAACGCGGTACGCACCTATCGTTTCGTTCAATTTGGTAACACGATATTTAACAACGATTCATCCGGGTCGCTTCGGCAACGTTCGATCGTTCGTTAAAATTGAGTTTCGAAAAACTCAAACGACGCTATCACCGATAAGAATTATCGATAAACGAATGCCGAATTTTTAGCGATCAACAATAATACGAAATATTTCAGATATGAACAAGGAATTATAAACACGTTTCGAATAATGCGAAAATCTGTTAAAAAAAAATGTCGACGCTACTCGTAGCTGTAAACAGTTTTATAACGTACACGAGTTGAAAAAGCGATTCGTAAATTGAATAAAAAAATAAGCTTGTCGTTGAAAAATTTATGGAATTCGATAATGATTCCGTCGTTACGGCTATACAATTGTGCAATCGCTACTCGAGAGAACAAATTTGTACCAAAAGATGGCTGGATGTAAATATTTCGGCGCAAGCTCCTCCATTGATCAAGCCGATTATTGGCTCCTCCCGTCGCAATGGAAAAAAGTAGGCGCAACTTCCGCTTCATCCACGGGTAAAGCGGAACGCGCGACGAAAGAAATCACGGATAAACAGTCGCGCGAGCAATTATAACGCAATAACGGATCAAAGCGATCCAACAGCTAACAAGTTTGTTCCTTTTGTTTCTCAACGTTTCTTCGACCGATTATTTATTTCGGAAGGCTCAAACGTCGTACTCGCGGAGTCCGCGCCGGCAATCGTCCGTATCGAGGAACGCGCGCCTTCGCCGGTTGGGGCGCGAATCGAAACTGAATCGCTACTTCAGCGTTTAATCTTTTCCATCGACGGATTTCCGGCATCCGCGCAGGTCATCGCGGTGAACGACGAATGGACGAGTGCTCGCTCGAAAAGAGCCTCCCCGATACCGAATCGCGCGCCTCCAAAATTCACTGTGGCTGTAATCGCGCGCGCCTCTCTTACCAAAGTTTACCACTTTTCAACTTGTTTCGTTGTTCGCGTCTATTCGCGAAGCTATGAAACGGCACCTGCGCGGAAGAGCCGAACACGAGTGTTTTCGTTTTAATGCTTGTAATGAAAAAACAAAAATTTCCCTTGTTAAAAAAAAGATGACATCGTTGCGTTGCTTGTTTGGGTTGGTAGTTACGTTGTAGCGTTAGCGTTTCTATTTAGTGTTCACTGGTTCCAAATTTTGTCGAAACATGGCTATATTTCTACTTTGTGGTCGGGCTTTTCGACTTCTTACCGAAGAAAGCTCACCAGCGTTCTCTCTTATCGTTACTAAAGTTTAAAAAATAGTCGCGATCGACCGCGATTGGTAGTTCGCGGTAGGTACGGTTGAGAGGTAGACGTCCCGCGAGCGTGATCTTCGGTTCAGTTTCAAGCGCAATGTCTCGTTGGGAGTTAAAAATAAGTAGAACGCGCCGAGACCGTATTCAATATCCGTAATGCACGATCATTTAATTTGCGTCGACTTACCAATTTTTGAATCTATTAAAAAGTACTCACCGTCATAAACGTATCTATCCGTCCTGTCGAAAGTAAGCGAGCTTTCGGTACGAGAGTTTGGCGCGTAAACGTGACGAGTGGCGCGAAAGTAACGTACCATCCGCCGCGGTACCCGTCCGTTCGAGAACTACGAACCGCCGCAACGGTTCAATTACCAGACGCACGGATTCATTTGCCACCCGATATCGTAGAATCGGATAAGATTCAAAGACGGTTGCTAATAAAGGTCCGCTGGGACTAGCGATGAAAAGACTGACCTTCGGAAATTAAAAACGTACCTGCGAAACGTGAAAGATGATCGTGTCACTCGGCATCAGCGTCAAAGGGGTTGTGAGATCGGAGAGAGTTTGTACGCGGGCGTCGCCCGATACTCTCCTTGATGTCACCGATACGATCATGGGTCGTGGTTGAGACGTGCGCGCGATACGAGGGAGAGAGAGAGAGAGAGAGAGACCGATTTACACTTCCGCGAAAACAATAGCGAGTCAAGTGTCCGAGTTGACTCGACTGGAACGTTACTTGTCGAGCGAGTGGTGAGCAGTGCTCAAACGAGTAGCTCGAACAAAGGACGCCAATGGTAAATAGTTTGGTAAGCCACGCGACGTTTGGCCATTGGGTGAACCGACTCGTTTGGTCCGGTGTGGTTCGTCCGATCCGCCGGTTGCGTTAACGGGTTACCAAGATGATGTCCGATATTTGTCAACCCAAACGCTATATGATATTGGATGTTGATCGAATCGAGGGGATTCGGACTGTATCGACAGTTTCGCGCTTGGCCACCAAAAATTGACGCGAACGTTCCTTTATTCTCCGATGCGATCCATTCCGCGTAAGAAACTGACAAAGCTGATTCTTCGAGCTAAATCTATGTACGTAGAATCGTACCTCTTTGAGACCAATCGTATTAACCAATTCTTATGGGCGGTCCTTACTGACCAAGCCCTAAAGAATCGCATCGCCAAATTTCCATCTCTCCGTGGTTCCTTCGATCGACTCTCTCCTAATTTCCTCTTTGCAAAAGACTTCCTTCCGCAAATTAGATAACTCCCGACGGAATCCATAGCGATCGGATCCGAGTCTCCGATCAGGATTGGCAGCGTCTACGCCTCGATAAGTCTCCGTACAGAGTTTGTAGCGTATAGAAAATCTTTCTTTAAAATCTGTCATTGAATATAAGAAACGTTTGCGTTTGATATAATTAAGTACTTTAAGGCTAACGGTCCGAACCAGTCGAACTTTATAACTTTACATTTAGAATTTTATATTTTGTACGCGTATGCGAATCTGTGACGTCGAAACGCATCCCGACGGCGCATCCGCACCATCCGCGGACGCTTCGGGCCCACCAGCGAGGGTTCTTAGATTTACGATCGATACTCGATACTCAACCGACCGGTTCATCACCAGCGACGAACGCACCGATGCGAGCGAACCTATCTTATTTATATTTTCCTTTGCAATAGCTAATTTAATATAATCAACCGGATTGGTTGATTCCAATAAATAAGAGTCAATCGAACAAGGAGTTGACTATCGTTTCGATAATTCAATCGTCCGCGTAACATCTTTGAATCCTCCTAACCACCGACGCGTTCCCTTTTTCAACCCTTGTACCGTGCTGTTGCGCTAGGCATAGGCACAAAAGAGGAATTCAACATATATATATATATACCGACACAAGATAAGTTATCGGGGTTCCGTGACGTCGACGCCCGGGTTTCACGCCATACGTTTTTTTGTTAAGGGGTCTTCCCTGTAGAGTGTTTGTAGTTAGTTCCGGTTTCGTCTTGGGTTTGGTTATCGTTTGGTTAGGGTTGGGGGCGGAACTCGGTCGAGTGGCGTTTGGCTCGAAGAATTGAGCAATCTCGACCGAGGAAAGCGCCCAAAGAGGTGTCTCGAGGAATCGATACACGCCCGGCTGCAACGCCGGCACCCCCATGGCGCGGTGCATCGGATGGAGGAGCGGGCCCGTTTTGGTTACGTGCGGAGGCTGGAGATCTCCGTGCCGCGCTCCCTGGAGGAGAGCTTTTGCCCGTTCCCACCCGATGACCCGGGGATGCGATCCTCGAGATCCTCAAAGTTCCCGTTCAGGAAAGACACCTCATTGATACCGTTCCGTCTATGGGAAACTCGGCAGGAAAGGACGATTCCGAATGCAAGGCATATTCCGGCTCCCGAAATTCTATTTAGCTCTCGTAATAATTTCGGCTCACGAGAATATATTGAGAAGTCTAAATTTCGAATAACGTTCCCGGTAGCTCGATCGCGCGAGCGTGTTTACCTTTTTTTTGGTAAGCGCGCGCGGCTCGATCGCCGCGCGCTAGCCCTGGCCGCGCGACGTACGGGTCGCTACAAAAGTGTTCGAGGTTACTCGAACCCGGATCTCGGGTAAGACATTTTTGAGAGGGTGATCGCCCTTAAGGAGTCTGGTTCGGACTTTCGTCAAGGGCGGACGTCTTCCGCCGACGAAGAGTTCGCGCTTCGGGCCTGGTGCCTCGCCCCGACCCCGTTAAGTTCTCGGAAAAAGTGTCAGCTCTCGCACCACGAAAAAAAATACCTTTTATTTTTTTTTGGGTTTCTCGGAAGTGATCCGTTTTGGTTTGGCGCTTCGAAGTTTTTCGGATCTCGGGTATTCTACTCACCGGTGAATCCCGAGCCCTCTACCATAACCCACAGCCTGAGCGGCCGAGCTCTACCGCCACCGTTTTCCCGTGCAAGTGCATCCAGGCCATACCGGTTCCGATACCGGTGAAACAAAAATCGCTTTGCGGGGAGTTCTCCAGACTCCCCGGATGCGGGACCAGGGACGGAACCCTCTGGTCCCAGTTTAGCCCGGTTGGGAAAACCGGCGAAGTAAAATTTCCCTGGCGCCCCCGGAGATTGCGGATGCACCTGCATACCCGGAATACGGCCGAAGGTGACGGTTTCCGTCCCGATCCCGAACTGTTCTCGATTGGTTTTTGGTTTTTGGATAAGAGAAAAAATAATCCCCGTCACAATATATATATATATATGTGTATATATATATACACACACCTTCGCACGCACATCCAACATGGTGACTCAAGCAGCGCGGTACGCGATATAAAAATCGAACCCAAACACTGAGCGGATAAGGAAGACCCGAGGAGAGAGGCAAGGAAAGGAATAGAAAAACTAAAAGTTATATTTAAGAATTATTAATGTCAAATGAATTGTGGGGGAAGAGAGAGACGTAAGGGCAGGAAAACGCGCCAATTTCGGAGTATATAAGGGCCACCGATTTGGCCCTTATATACCTTATATACCTACTTATATGGGGAGATTATTGGGATCTCTCTACCTACTAGTACACTCAAAAGTATACCCCTTGCGGAAAGGGAAATTTGAGAAGGAACGTTGGAAAGTACCGGAGATTTTTCGATCTCCAATCGACCGACCAGTACACTCGGCAAAGTACATCCCTTGTGGAAAGGAAACGCTGAAAAGGAACGTTGAGAGAAGAGAGCAACGAAGAGGAACTCTGTAAGCTTTGATCGAGTAAGCAAGTACACTTAGCAGAGTACATCCATACTGAACAGAAAATGCTAAGAAGGAACGTTGAAAGAGAAAGGCGAGAAAGAGTCATTTTCTGAGCTCAAATCAATCCACTAGTACACTCGGCCAAGTACATCCCCCGGGGAAAGAAAAATCGAGTGTGAGAGTTGTACAAAAGAAGAAAAGAAAAGGGGACTTTTCCAAAGTAGCGGGAAAATATCAAGTCCAATCAATTTCGATTAAAACAATCAAATAGCGTGATAGGAACACACACACACATACACACACAGACACGCGCACTAGACAGCCCAAACCGCCAAGGGTCAGCGCGCCAGTCTCCCTCCC